>ML823104.1:87670-111108 GCA_009831015.1 Picea engelmannii
CCTACCTCTTTATACAAATATAATAGTGGGAGTGGCACATCCACCTCATATAATAAATATAGATCTCCTCCTCAAGGTAATATATATTACCTTTTTCCTAGTCCCCATCAACCCATTACCTCACCACATGGACAACAATAGGCGAGGGTGAATTTATTCAACCTTCTCCCATTCAACAAGTTTAATTGTTTCAACAATTGAAATCGGTGACCCCCTCAGAATCAACCCAAAAATAACTAGAAGAAGGGGATGAATAAAAATAACAACAACCAAGGACTAGGGGGAAACACCCAACAACAAAACTCCCTAGCAGGAGGTAACCAAAATCCCCAAGGGGGAAATAACAATGGCCAACCATGGAAAGGGAAAAACAACAATCTTAGAACCCATTTACATTGTGCACTATGTGGAAAATATGGTCATTACACCCATCAGTTCCCCCATATTTCCAATTACAAGTGGATGAAGGAATCCATGAACCCACAATGACCCCCTCCCTCATAGGGCCCACTATAGGTACCTCAAAATTACTTTCAACCCCCAATGCCAACGGTCCTACAAAATTTGATTCCTCACAAGGGAGTCATTAAAACTTAGCCAAAATATGTCCCTCACCCTCAACAAATGGGATAGTACCCTCACCCAGGTCCACCCCAACCTAGAAATCTAACGGATGGTAGCATACTCCTCACCACTAAGTAGGAAATCCTCTTACAAACTCTCAAATCTCAGTATGGTATTCCTCCTAGCTCAACTCTGACCCCATCAAATTCACCCCAATTACCAAAAATACAACCTCTAACAATACCCCACCCTAGCACTGAATCAACCACCCAAGCACCCTATGGATCTCTGTGTAGGAACATACACAACCCCCAAGATAGGGAAGGACACAACTATAGCCTTATTGATGATTTGGCCTAATCCCCAACTTCCATGTTCATTTTAGAGTTTCTTCAAACATGCCCTTCACAACAAAACACCTTTCTCTCATAATTGGGGGTAGTTGACCCATCATACACTCATCTGATCACCTTTGATTTGGACAAAGTTGAACCATGCCTTCCCTCATTGGTCACTTTCCAAATACCAGTCAAAGTTAACAATACAACAGTACACCAATGTATTATAGACGAAGGGGCATCACATGTATTATGTCAAAAACGGGATCGAAAAAACTCATATCACCTAATCTCATCCCTTTGTCCATTACTCTTAGGGCATAGGATGGTTGCCCATCACAACCTGAAGGCCTCTACCAAAATGTTCCAATTGAACTATAGGGGGAAATTATTCTCATAGATATCGAGGTCATCAATTCCCAACTGGATTAGAAAATCCTCTTTGGATGAAGCTACATGTATGCCATGCAATTTTTTTCTTCTTTTTTATTTCATACTATTCTCTTTTCTCACAATGGGAAGATAGTCACCATCAACCAATTGACACACTATGAACCCAATCAGACAGGGAACATAAACAAGATTCTCCCAATCATACGAGCTAGTGATGACCTCTTTCCAGTCATCAATGTTGAACCAAGCATCTTTCAAGACCCATCATTAGTAGGATCATATCAGGGAGGTCCACCTAGCCTCCCTACCACACGAATAGATCAAGTTTATACAATTACATCAAATAGTGTTGAAATTCTCCATGATCCTTCTCTCGAAGGAGCCACACCTCCTTCCTTCATGGAAATCCCCATTCCACAAGTAACGCTTGAAAGGAGTACTTAAAAAACCTCCCTGGAATATTCTCCCATTCAAGAGAACCCACCAATCATTGGGAATCTACCCATTTGGAAAATGGTCCCACAGACCCTAACCAAAATCCCCTTATTTTACCCTCCACCAGGAATGTCATCTTATCAAGTTTCCACTACCCTCACCTTTCTAAACATGGTTATCGTTATCCTAGTATGGTATTTAGAGCCACCATCTATGGTATAAGTCCCATCTCTCCCACCTCAACCTGAGGTTTTTCCCAGGCAAACCATGGTTCTAAAACCACCTCTCTCTACTAGTCATACAGTTGTAGAAAACAATATTAACAAAAGGGGAACCAAGAAGAAGGAGTCCACTATCCCCTCTCATGATCAGGTACAACCCCCATGCAAACTTTGTGCAATAGTTGGACACCCTACTAACCCATGCCCTACGCTACCTGAAGTACACAATTTAATTCAAATTCCTAAAAAAGCACCATTATTTCCTACCCCAGTAGAAGAACCCATAATTGTAGAATCTTCTTCATTCAAACAAAAAGGTCTTTGTACTAAATTTGCATGTGACATATTCTTTGAGTATGGCCATTATACTCATCATTTCCCATCCCTTCCTCAATTTTAGGAGACCCTAGAAACAATGCTACAAACATCGTTTCCCAAGCCCTCTCAAGGATCCCCCACTACCTCTATAATTATTGAAATACATTATGCATCCACATCAATAAATCAAAGTATGAGACACCCTTGTGTGTTGTGCCACCAAATGGACCATTTCATATACATGTGTCTGCTCATTATCAAATATCAGAGTCATCGCATGACTAACCTTCAAAATATTGGAACATCACTTCCTCCACACCAGATTGTGTTACCCCCTCAATATAACCCCATTGAACCAATGTCATATAAAGAACATATATATTTGGCCCCACCATCCATACAGATACCATGACAGTTAGAAGACTTCTATCCAAACCCCCCTAATTCACATGTAAGTCATGTCCATGAGATTATTCCTCCACCCATCATACACAATCCACACATGTGTATGACTATATGGTTCATGTCTTCTAGTGAAGTCCCTCCACCTCCTCCTATGGTTTCACTTACCCCGATAAGAAATATTGACCACCCATTTACATCTTCACAACCTTCCATAGATGATCACCTCACCACATCCCATCCAAGTGATAATACCCTGTCACCCCGATCTACTCAAAACTATGAAGACCCATTATTTTCATACATCTTCCAATGTGATGAAGATATCCTAGAGGCCATGACAACACCATATTTTCCTTGGGATTTTATGCATCATTGATATTTCTTCTTAGCAAAAGAATCATTTCAACCCTTCCTAGACACTCATTTCCTATGCAATCGAAACCAAATATTTCATTCCCCCTAGACATGTGGATTGGTTCAAGAACAAAATCCTGACACCTGATTATTTTCAATAAGGGAACGTCGATGACAAAATGACACCAACTGTGGATTCTCCGGCAAATAAATTTGAAACTTCTCACCACTGAAATCTGAAAACAGTAAATCACTCTCATTAGCACATGTTCTCCTGAAGAGATACAAGCTTACAAATCCCTCTTTCAGGAGTTCCAAAATTTTTTGCATGGTCATACATTGAAATTCCCATATTGTATCCATCCAATGTCGAACATTGTATCGACACATGGCCATATGTCACCCTCGTTCATCAAAAGAAATGACCTTTACACCCTTCAAAGGCCATGGCTATCAAATCTAATATCAACAAGTTACTCTATGTTGGGTTCATTTACCCCATTGCATTTATGTCTTGGGTTTTGAACCCTGCCCCCATCAACAAAAAACAATGCACTATTCATGTATGCACCAATTTCTGAGATGTCAATCAAGCCTATCCCAAGGAAAATTTCCCAACACCCAATCGATCAGATCATTGACACTTGCACTAGACATGAAGTCCTTTTATTAATGAACATATTCTCCAGCTGTAATAAGATTAAAATTCACCATGCCGAAAAATACAAAACTACGTTCACTATACCATGGGGCACCTTCACCTATTGCATCATGCCATTTGGGATAAAAATGTAGGTGCCACTTTTCGACGGGAAATGACATATGCCTTTCATGATCTCACCCATGTTATCCTAGCTTACTTGGACAATCCCACCACTCACTCCAAGAAGTGATCACAACACTTATAGGACTTACGACTTGTCTTTCAAATATGTCGCAAGTACAACATTCAATTAAACACCCTCAAATGTGTTTTTGTGTCAGAACAGGATTCCTATTGGGTTTTATCATCTCCCAACAAGGAATCATTGTCGACCCCTTGAAATTCCAAGTGATCAATGAGATACGCCCCCCAAAGAACTTGTGCCAACTACAAAGATTATAAGCAAAGGCCAATTTCCTGTGTTGATTTGTTCCAAATCATGCCATTCATGATCACAGATTCTTATGCCTACTATGGAATGAAATTCCATTCCATTGGGATCAACATACCCAAGTTTCTTTTGACTCCCTCAAAGAAGCATTCAACAAAGCACCCTTGATTACTCCTCCAGACTTTGATATAGATTACATCATGTACCTGTCTACCTCAGAGATATCAATTACAGGAGTTTTATTCCAAGTAGATGATGACCAACATGAGCACGCCATTTACTATATCAGTAAGAACCTCTCCTGACCACCTTTGAAGTACCATCACAAAGAAAAGTTGGTCCTCGCGGTTGTCCTTGCAGTCCAAAAAATGTGCCACTATATCTTTCTTCGAACTACTAAGGTCATGGAATATTCTAATCCAATGCAATACTTTCTCAGTAAGCACCATATCAATGATAAATTCACTCATTGTATCGTCATCCTTCAAGAATACGATCTATATTTTGCAACTCCCAAAGAAATAAATCCATCATTCTCATAGAACTAATTGGAGATCTCCCAATAGAATCAAATGACACAATGATAAATTAGAACTTCCTAGATGAACACTTATTCTTCATCTCATCTGAAAACTCATGGTATGGAGACATTCATGTCTACCTTCACATGTAAAAATTTGGTCCTTATCTCTCCCAAGACGATCAGTGACACATCCGTCATCATGCCACTCGATATCTATTCATAGGATATTTCCTCTATTGCAGAGGGGAAGACACTATACTCCATTGTTTCCTCACCATAGAAGAGGGAAAAAAATTCCTAAATAACTATAATAGTGGCGCATGCAAAGGCCACCTATTTGGCATGTCCACTATTAAGAAAACCATTTAGGCTAGCTACTTTTTCCCACCTTATTCTCTAACTACATTCTTGTCATCAAGTACTACAACAAGTTTAAATTGTATGTGCATAAAGCTATAACACCACCCAATTCCCTTCGTCTATTCATTACAGAGGGCCCCTTTTGCAAATGGGGTATTGATTTCATGACTTGAAACCCCCCATCCAACAATGGGCATAAGTACATAGTCATTTGTTTCAACTAATTCACCAAATGGGCTGAAGCCATGCCAACATTCAATAATATGGTAGACATTGAAACTCACTTCTTTTTTAACCATGTCATTACCTTCTTTGGATTCCTCCTCTAGCTGGTCTCCGACCATGGTAAGCATATTGAGAATGAATTATTTGTAGATTTATCCTCCAATTTATGGTTTAATCATGAGTTTCGTTCACCATAATACCCACAATAAAATGGGAAATTTGAGGCTATAAACAAAGTCCTCAAAACCATGCTACAACACACTATGGATAAACAAAAAACCAACTGGAACCACATGTTAGTTTCAACATTATGTGCATATTGCATGGAAGTAAAAAATGTCACTTGCTTGACACCATTTCATATTGTTCATGGGGATGAATCCATCCTTCCCATAGAGTGAAAATTCCCCACATTGCATACTACAATCGAACTCATACCCAACACTACTCTAATGGAGCAACAATTTCTCACTCTCAAATCTCTCGATGAGGATTGACGATCCTCTTTACAAAACAATGAAGTAGCCAAGAAACGATCCAAATTCATATTTGATCACCAAGTTAACCTCTACTCCTTTAATGAAGGTGACCTTATATTGGCCTACGACATCATTCATGACACCCCGGGCCATGGAAAATTTGAATCCATTTGGAAAGTCCCATTCATCATTCATCATTGTCTTACTAAGGTTTTCTACATCCTGGATCACCCAAAAGGTGCCACCCTCAAGGATCTATTCAATGGGTTATAATTGAAAAAATTCTACCCTTAATCAGATCAGTTCCCAGGTAGCCATCCTTGAGCCTAAAGAACAGGTACACACACTCATTAGCATTATTATCAAATAATTGTTACATTTTCTTTATAATCAAATATTTTTCACATTGGGTATTTGATTTTTGTGTGTGCAGGTACTTGTTATGAAGACAACCAACCCATTTAGTCTTGGCCATCCCATGGCCCCTTCAGGTATTTATACAAAACTGGCATGCACCCAAGCCCTCTACAAACAATTTCATATCCTAGTCATCCTTCCCTCCCCCCTCGACATTTACCTTTAGGATCATCATATCCAAATCTTTAGTACCATGACCTATGTTACATTAAGGTATTATTATTTGGTATCACTCTCACCTACATGAGTCATCCCACATATATTTTTCCCTTGGAAAATTGACACTAGGCCTCACAATTCTTCTAATCATATTACTAGCCTATCCCTGATGGACTCCCAAATCATATTGTTATGGTTACATTAAATGCACCTCCTCATTATAATTAACCCTCCATATCATCCAACATTAATTTCCCATCTACAATTACATCCTCCATTCATCTACCTAGTACAGAAACCCACCCATGGTGCCCCCACCCTTCATCATTCAACTCCTACAAAATTGTTCCCCAAGCAAGCCAAACCATACTTCATTGGGGAACCTGTTTCTATATGTGTATTATCAACCCAATTATTCTTTATTCATTTGGTAATTGTATAAAAAACATTTTGTTTTCAGCAGTTTCATAGATGTCAACCATCATAGACCATGGTGTTTTTTCCTTGGCACGCAAAAACCCATGTTTCCCTTGGTTGAAGCATCCCATTTTCATAATCATCTCTACAAAATATCATTACCACAACCAAAATCTAGACTATCACATACTTCCTTATCCCAAACCTATGTATTTTGACCTATATTACATATCGTTGCAGTCTCATCCATTCAACACAATTTACCCAATATCCAATCATCCCCCTAATAGAAGATCATGTTTTACGGTTGCTTCCATCACTCAATCTACCCCCAACCAAGGGAATTTATTTCATATCATAAATCTTGAACTCCATCCATATTACTAGTTCATTCATATTTCCATCCATACAGTTTCTACCACCATTTTTTAAAAATTGATGTAAAGAATCCCTTTGTTTATTGTAGTCGTTCCTCCTTACCTGTCGACGTCAAAACCAATTTAGAGAAAAGGGATAGTATCCTGGCTCTCATTCCACTATTAATGAGTAGTCTCGGATGACACATAAAGAATTCTCATTTCTTTATGATGTCTTTGACCCCCATAAGATTCGACCTCAACACAATTTCATGTTACAATGGGTCTTACAATGTGACCATTGTCATTTTCAGTAGTAGCCAAAGACCTATGAATTTGATAGGCCATCAATGCCTCTGAGTTATTCATTCCTTGACTTAGAGTCCATTAAATCAAGTAGAACCATCCTTTTCCATTATTGACTCCCTCGAGGGTGATGTAGATATCCACTTCATCAACAATTTTCAGTTACACTTATCCTATTATGGCTTCATGACATGAGCATGGGGCATGCTTGCCTCATTTTTACAAACCTTTTATTTTTCCAGAGAACATTTGGTTCACATTTTCCCCATCTCCCTCTAATGGATCACTCTAATAGTTCTTCAATACAAAGTCTCCAACTCTTCTATACAATGACATCATCATCAAAAGAAACAATGATGTATTTCAGCTATACGTATACTCCTAACCTCACACATCAGGGGAAATATTTTATCACCGAAAAACTTCCTATAACGTTACATGAAATGGTTGAAGAAAGTACCATCACAAGATATCAATCATCATACCTCAAGAATTTACATAACCTACCCAACAAGAAACCAAAACTATGCAAATAGTCCTTGAATTTCAACGTAATCTCCCCAAAGATTGCTTGTTCACATCTTCACGAGCCAACACAACATTGAATGCACAAATTGCATGGTCTGCATGGTTGTGTCCAAAAGAAACCGTGTTAATGTTTAAATGACATATTAATATAGTTGGTTGGGCCTCAACCACTTCCAGGTCGAAGTGTACCATGATAAAACTCCAAAATCGACATGAAATCTAGCTTTGGGGCTACTGAAAGGATGGGTAGCACCTTCAAATGGATCCCATTCAGACCACAATAAAGTTATGAAAAATATTTCATTGGTCCTATAAATACATGACCAAGGTATGCAAACAAAGAGATTTTGTTTGAATATTTATATTTTCATTTGGTTTTAGAGAAGCCGTCATTCTCTTAGAGCCTCTTGAACATCCATAACAAGTGTTACACTTCTCTCCTCTTGAGAAGTTTGTAAATCAAGTACTCATCATTGTGTTTTCATTTTTATAATAAAGAGAGATCTATATTTGAGGGTATCAAGAACCCCCCCAAGGAGGAAGAGGGGGCTCATAACTTCGCATACTTCTCCTAGCTCCTAGGTGTTATCAATTCAAAGATAAGTCATATTGGTAGTTATTTCTTTGTCTCCTTTGCAAGTTTTTAGTTGAATTTCCATACATGCTTAGTTTATTTTAGTTTTCTTATTATTTGTTTTATTTTTTTTCTTTTTGGTTGATCCACTAATCAACTAACCAGCTTCTCTATTATCTTGCTGGCCTGACAAGGAAACTAAGTGGATTTGTTTTTCTCACCCAAGTGGAAAAAAAATCACAACACCTATACTGAGTGACAAAGTTGCGGTAAACTAAATTGAATCAATATTAAGATAAAAAAAAATTCAAAAAGGTACTCAAAAAAATATGGAAAGAATCTCGTTCATTGGATGGAAAATCAAAGAAGTTATTTGTGGGGTACATGTTACAATATTTCACTCAAGAAAATACTAAGTGTTCATGTATGTAGTTCTTGGAGAAAAGCTTGTTCCCACCTTTAATGGCACTGTTCTTTTAATTGTAAATGCAAAGAAGGCATGTAAAAGACTGCTAAGAAAACTATTCTACTTCACACATTGACAATTTCAAAAGGAAAAGAGATGATCTTCACTACATTAATAATGCAGAGTTTTCAAAGGAACATGTTATAATTTTTTCACTATGAGGTACTCAATGTTCTTATAATAGGGTAAAAACTTAATATTATCATTAAAATTTAATGAGGATTCATCCTTTCTACAATGAAATAACACACAATAACATAGAATGAGAATTCAAACAATGAAAAAAGTGTATTTAAACATTAAACGAGGCATATATTGTCTATGCAAAAGAAATGAACTACAAACTAGTTGACTTGTGAAACCCACTGTTAGAAAACAAAAGAGAAATGTGATTGAATTGAGGGTTCCTCCCAATCGGCTTCATGTTGCTTAGAAGACTATGATACTAAAAATAGATCATACACATGTGATTTATCTCAGAACATTAGCTCAACGGTCTTATATTAATATAAATCAAGTTCAATAATACATAAAAACAATGTCTTTGTTCCTCAAACTAACAATAGATGGATTCAAGGACTGACTATACCAATTATTTACTTACCAAAATTATTTGTTGCATCCTTTACACAGTTTATTGAGACTCTTCATAGTACAGAGGGAGTGCAAGAAAACCCCAATTAGATCCCCTATTCCTTGCATCAATGGCATTGAATACTCATAAAAAAATATAAATAAAGCTAATCTTATAAATTGTTGGGAAAGAATAGACCAAGATTTGAGAAAGAGAAACAAGAATATCTTTGACCGTGGATCTCAATCAATTTTCTAGCTAGATGCATTGTTCTTTGAATGTGGTTTGAAAACCGAACGCAATAGGAAATTGTATCTTGGAAGAACTGTTTGTAGCCAAAAAAAATTTAAACCACATAAATCATAACTTATCAAACCATTTGATGATCAAACAATATTTGTAAAAAAATCATATCATTTATCTTAGGTGATAATTGATTGATTTCTTGTTACTAACTTTAAAATTTTGCAACAATGCCATTCTAACAAAAAAAATATTATGAAAGAATATTTAGAGAAGAAAGAATATTTCATATCTATTCAAGGGAACTTACAACAACAAAAAATGGGCAATGGAAAATATCTTTAAAACTACATAGAAAAAATATACACACTAATATACAACATGATATACCGCCTCCATTTTTAAAGAAGAAAAAAAGAATAAAGGTAAATTATTAAAAATATTTTCTTTTCCTATATAAATTTACATGACTTCAATTGAAAATTTATGGTTTTCTCAAGAGTAGTTACTACTAACTAATTATCCATATGTAGTGAATATACCCAAAACATTTGGATGCATAATCATTGCTTTGGCAAAAATATTAACAAAACCTATTATATGTTAATGGAAAATGTGTATATTTAGGAAACAAATATAAGGGTATGCATAACTATAATCGTAAATTAGGCTACAAGTTTTTCATTTTTAATGAAAAAATTTAACCTAAATTTCTTCAAAAAATTTGAAATTTATCCAAATTGGAGAAATTTTGCTTAAAAAAAACATTACTCGTAGCTCTAAAATCACACACTTTCTAGGGAATCCTCAAAGAATTCATCTAATTGGACCCATTCTTCACAAAACCCATGTCGTGGAATCTCCAAATTTGGCTTCATTACTCCAAAAAGCATGTATGAAGTTCACTACTTATTTCTTCCTGGCACACTTTGAATGACAAGGATCCATATTGAGGGGGTCAAAAACAAAACCCATATCATGGTTTTTTTCTATGGAGGTGCACAACCATATCAACCATGGAGGAAGGTTACTAGATGTTATGTGTATTAGAGACCTCACTTAAAACCATCATTAGCAATAAAATGTCTCTTAATATTCCTAATTCATTAAAAATAATGGAAAAAGGTTAATTAACAAACAAAATTAACTTTTGATCTTTCAGATTACCTTTTGCATGGAAAATATGATCAAATGAGTGATAACATGGTAAAAGGGATGGTTATATCAAGTAAAAAATGGTTCACTGGCAATAAAGCATCGAATTGGAGGCCTGACATCTCCTCCATGCCTAAGATTTTGCATATCTTCATGTAAACAAGGTATAGATATAAATGTAGTTGATGTCCTGGTACCAAAATTTGTCAGACTCTGGGAAACTGTTTGGTCAGTACCACCAACTATATCATTTAGTGATTGAAATGTTAACATGGGAGTTTCTTCTTCATAGTCCTACCATGTATGGTCAACATATTAATTTTCCTATACCACTTCGCTGCACATTTGGATAGATTCTTATTCCTCTTTGTCAATTGGGTAATTTCCTCTTGTATTTGGGCACAGTTTCCTTTAAACACTATATTCTCATGCTTTATATACTCGTCCAAAATATCAAACTTTGCAATATTTTCCTTCAATTTTTGAATCATTTTATCTTTCTTCTGCAGCTTGAAAGACCTTGACTTGGTTGGAGACATGACTAGTTTTGCAGGATCATAATAATCAGTTGTATCTTCAAAGTCATGGGGTGTTGGTTTTGAAGGACAAAAAAAATAAGAGAACTGGGGCATAGGAGTCTTAGGATCATAAATTTTTAGTTCTCATCTTATTAAAAGAGGTCAAAATATCCCCAATATGGTCGCCAATTCTGTTACAAGGAAAATCTCTCTATGGCTAGGGTAAACCACAACAGACGGAAATGACTGCAAAAATCAACTCTATTCTCAAGTATGCTATGTAAGAAAATATGATAGCAAGACAAGATAGCATTCCTACCTCATCTAGACGTTCGATGAAGTCCACCATTGAGCACCTGACCCAAAGCGATATACCTGCAACTAGTCCTCAACAACCAAGCAGAGCAAGAATATGGTGATAATCAATGATGTTAGCACATTCAATAGCATAATCTATTAATAAACATGACAAATACGCCCATGGAATAATAATTCAAATATTTTCAAGATATCAATTGGACAGGAAAAGAGTATTTCTATTAATATATGATTAACAGAAGTGAAAATGTTACAGACTTCCATGTCGGTACAGTTCGGAACTGAGAAACTAAGTTCCTTCCAACTGGGCCTCCACCAAAGGCAAGCTCATAGTAGAGAGACAATAAAGTTCTCAATCAATAAGGGAAGATCTTGGGGGCTGAACACTGTGTTCAAACTTAAAGGACAAAGGGATGCAGACTCAATATGAAGTAAATAATTTCTCCAGAGTAACTTTTCTCTCAAAGTTGAATTCTTTCTCCTCCTTTCCATATCTTATAATTGGCCCATTTATAGCCTTCAAATGGAACTAAAGGGCCGATTCAAAACATTTCCAGTATGTGGAAGGCTAAGGATCATAGATCTTCTGCCGTGACATGGAAACCTGACATTAATTTTCATTTTTGGGCACAAATCTCGATGTACATGGGTTGTAGTGGTGCAACCTATGTATACGCATGTTGTATAGTAGGAAAGGTGTGTACATGTGGAAAAATATGTATTTTAGCTCTGGCATTTACAAACAGGGATGATAATTCTACATAGGGAAATGGAAAAAGGCCTTGTGCAAGATTCCATAGCGTGAGGAAAATCTTTCTATAACAACACGACTATGCTCAATTGGTTCTAGTTTAATACAATAGGAAGTTTTAATCTCTGGTGGATGAGGAGTTGTTGATAATGGAGGATAATCATTTTTTGTGGCTTCCTCTTAGTGATTCTCTTGGTAATACTTCTAAGGGGAATTGAAATAGGTTTTCCACGTCTCTTCTATAAATATTGTAATGTCCCCAGACACCCATGCCAAACCACGCTACCAAAACTATATTTCATGCTCTGATATATATATATATATATATATATATGCAAATTTATACATATATAAATGTTCTGTTCCTACACATATTCATGCAAAAGAAAAAATAACACATACAAATTTCACATATATTTTAGGTTCTACACTCACACATCATAATGCAGAAAGAATAATAAAACCATACATGCAATATATACATGCAATTATGATAACATTCAAACATGTACCTAAACACAACATGTAAACATAGCATGTAAAATTAGCAAAGAGTTGGTACTTATCTTTTTATGAAGAACCACTGAATGTGTGCATAGATTCCATGAACTTCCCAACCTTAGATCACGCTGCTCCAAGCTATTAGTAGTGGGTCACCCCCAATATGGGATTAAACTCCACCCAGGGAAAAGGAATCCTAGGCTAGGCTATTGCTATGGGAAGCTACATAATGCAAAAGGAAGGATTCTCTCCAAGGAACCTACTTATGCCCACAGCTCACATACCTTCATTCCCCACATGCCTATCCCACCCCGAGATTAATAACCTTCACTATTCTATAGTCCATCGGCTGCTCCACTTCCCTTCCAAGGATTTAACAATAGGTTGGAATAGGAATTCTCAGAGCTCTGTAGTTGTTGTTGGACTCCCTCCAGGAGAATTCACTTCCCCAACAAACTCTCTCACCTAGAGAGAGTTTCTCACAGGTCTGAAAACCTCCTTCTTCAACCACAAGCCTGAAAACCCACCTCTTCAAACAAAAACACCCAAAAACGAATAAGGAAAGGGATGACTCAACAATTACAGAGGTTCAAAATGGAAAAGGTTCAACAATGGTGGAAATGGCTCTTTATGCATGCTTGTTCAGTGCATGCGTGAACAGGACAAGGGGTGGAAATAAACGCGAGAGTGAACTCGTGAGGAAAAATGGACAACGATGGTCAATGCTCAGAACAATCAAAGAGGGAGAGAATGACTAGCATGCTTAGACTGTAGGATCGTGAGAGACCTAGAATAGTGAGACTACAGAATCATGAGAGAGATAGAATGGTGAGACTGTAGAATCATGCGAGAGAAAGAATGGTGAGTGCCAACTCTTACAATGGTGGAAATTCCCACATAAATTTTCATGATTCCTCAGTGACACTTGGATTTCCAGGAGCTCATTCCTCACCACTTGGAGTTTGTTTCGCTCCCCAAAGGAACTTAGGATAACTGTGTTTATTTCCCAACATTAGTATTTTTAGGAAATAAATTATAATATTCCCTTGGGTTAATCCCTCAAACATATCCCCTCCTTCTTATGCTCTTAGCTCCATCCCTTTCCCTATCTAGTGGATTTTAGTCCCCCATAATTCTTTCTTCATGTTCGATCTACATACAACGATCTATTTTTATTAATAATCTATATAATTACATATAAAAATATAGGCTCTCTAGCCTTAGCATTTAGGATCTTCAGCCTACTGAACACATAAGCCTCCCAACTTATAAATACTTTCCTCACTAGCCTATAAAATCATTAAGAGTCATTACAATTCAACATGGGCTTGGCCTTGGTGTATTACAATCTCCTACCCTTATTTATGCACTATCCTCAGTTCATTTCACTTAAACAATATCAACAAGATTTTCAAAATATTAAAAAAGATGCGAGTATTATTCCCACATAGCATCTTCAGGCTCCCAGGTTGCATCCTTAGGACCATACCAGGTCCATTGGACCTTTACAATGCCTATGGCTCAATTATGGAGCTATTTTATTTTCCAGTCCAGAATGCGTACCGTATGCACTTGAAAAATGTTTTCTTGCTCCACCTGAATCACATTCCAATCAATAACATGATTAACATCAGGTATATATTTCTTAGGCAATGATACATGAAATATACTATGTATATACATAGATGTAGGAAAATAAATCATATAATATATTGGTCCAATCCTTTCTAGGATTTCAAACAACCCATAACATCTGGCTTCCAACTTGGAAGAGTTTCCCAACTTCAGGAAACTTTTGCTGGATTTCACCTTCATAAATACATGATCACCCACTTTAAATTCCCTGTGGGTTCTACCTTTGTTTGCATAGACTTTTTGGCTATCTTGGGAAGCCTTTAAATTTTGTTTTATCTTTGACATCTTCTCTTCCATTTCTCTAAGCAACTCTGACCCAATCATTTCTCTATCAGCTGGGTTATCCCAACTTACTGGTGTGTTGCACTTTCTACCATAAACTGCCTCAAATGGTCTCATATTCAGTGATTCCTGATACCCATTGTTGTATTAAAATTCTACCAAGTGTAGATAGTTTTCCCATTTAGAGGGTGTTTCCATCACATACATCCTTATCATATCCTCTATTACTTGGTTCACTCTTTCTGTTTTTCCATCAGACTCAGGATGATAGGTTGTGCTGAAGTTCATATTTGTTCCAAACCCATTGAATAATCCTCTCCAAAACTTTGAGGTAAAATTTGGGTCTCGGTCAAACACAATTATATTCGGTATTCCATGCAAGCGTGCTACTTCCCTCATATAAATATCAACAACATTGGTTTCCTTGTGACTAACCTTCATAGGAATGAAATGTTAAACTTTCATAAGCTTGTCCACCACCACCATGATAAAATCATGTTGCTTTCTTTTTTCAGGGTAATCCTATGATGAAATCCATGGTCACCACTTCCCACTTCCACTCATGAATGGGTAATGGCTGCAACAGCCTAGCTAGATGCCTATGCTCAGTCTTGAATTTCTAACATTCCATACATTTATCAATGTACTCAACAATCTCCCTCTTCATTCATGGATAATAGTATTGGCTCTTGACCGTTGCCATTGTTTTATAATATCCTCAGTGCCCAACATAAGGCACATTATGCATATCTTTCAAAATTATGCTCCTCAATTCAGGAGAATTGGGTACATAAATTTTATTTTTGTACAAGAGAACTTTATCATCACCCAATTTAAAATATTCAACCTTCTGCTGCATTTTACCTTGCAGTAGTTTTTTCACTAACTCCATGTACTACAAATCTTTATTTGTAGCCTCATAAATTCTTCCTTTGAGATCTGTTTGATACATGCTAATGGTTGTAGCATGCAGTTCATGAACTCTCCTCCTAAGTTCATCAACCACTTTGTTCTCCTTTCCTTTGATTTGCTTGATGTTAAAGTCATATTCACAGAGGAATTCCAACCATATACTCTATCTGGCATTTAATGTAGGATGATCAAACAAATATTTCAGATCATTATGGTCTGCCCTTAGCTTGAACCTCTTTCCCATGAGGTAGTGTCTCCATTTCTTTAAACCATGAACATTGGCTGCCAAATCTAAATCATGAGTGGCATAGAGTCTTTCATGCTCTTTTAATTTTATTGATTCAAATTAGATTACAAACCCATTATGACTGAGGACTCCACCAACTCCTTCTTTGCATGCATTGGTGCAAACCACAAAATCTTCATTCGGATCTGCAATCCTTTGAATTGGCGCACTAGTTAACAACTTATTCAATTGTTGGAAGATCTTTTCACATTCTTTTGTCCATTGAAACTTCACCCCATTCCTTTTCAAGGAAGTGATTGGGTGAACAATCCTCGAAAACCCTGCAATAAATCTCATGTAGTAGCCAGCTAGACCCATGAAGGATCTGACCTCTGTCACATTCTTAGGTGTTTTCCACCCTTTAATGGCCTCAATATTTTTGGGGTCTATTACTATTCCTTCTTAGGATATTATATTCCCCAAATATTGGATTTTATTTTGACAAAATGAGCACTTGCTAAATTTTACAAACAACTGGTGCATTTGATAACCCAAATGGAACCACTGTGAACTCATAATGACCATACCTTGTTCTGAAGGTGGTGTTGTTCATGTCTTCATCTCTGATCCTTACTTGATGGTATCCCGATCTGAGATCGATCTTTGAGAATATCCTTCCATCCTTTAACTGATCAAAGAGATCATCGATCTTTGGAAAATGATACATGTTCTTTATAGTCAGTTTGTTCAATTGTCTGAAATCGATGAAAAATATTAATGTCCCATCTTTCTTCTTCACGAATAAAACTAGGGCATGCCAAGGTGAAAAACTTGGGCATATATACCCCTTCTTCACAAGTTCTTCAAGTTGCATTTGCAACTCCTTCAGTTCTAGTGTACTCATTCTGTAGGGAGTCTTGGATACTTGAGTTGCTCCCATTATTATATTTATAGAGAAATTGATATCTCTCTTTGGTGGTAGTCCTGGTATCTCCTTAAACACATCCTCAAACTCTTTGAGGACTGTATGATCCTCCATATTTATCACCTTATCCTTAGGCACTTCCTCCATATGGGCTATGAATATTTGGAAGTCCTTTTTATAACACTTCTTTAGCTGCATTACTTAGATCTCTCAGACAGTAACTTCCCTCGAAATTCCTTAGACTGTTTTTTGGTTCCCTTCCTCATCCAAGAAAGTAAATGCCTTGTTATGATAGTCTAGGACAACATGGTGTTGGTCCAACCAATCCATACCAATTAGACAATCATATGAACCTAATGTAAATATGTTCAAATATGCCTTGGTACTTATCCCATTCATGTCCACTGGACATGATTTAACCAACTCAACCATTATTCTCTTGGCTCATGTAGCCAATTGTTCCAACCAATATTTCTCATGCTTGTTTCTTGGAAAAAAAATATTTCCACATATTTAGGATCTATGTAACTATGACTAGCTCTTGAGTCTATAAAAATAGTAAAGGCATTGTTATTATCATACCTTCAACTTCAATAATGTTTGATTGAAAATCTTCTTGATTGTTTTCTAGGGCTGCATAAATATTTGGAAAACTTATTCCCATGTCCTCCATTGTTTTAGCTTGTTGTACATTGTGGAAAACTCTCACTTTGTCACTTTTGTGAGGACAATCTCTATACTTGTGGTCTCCTTTACAACCCCAACATTGAATATGTGTCTACCTTGGCCTTGGACCATCTACCTTAGTCATTCTATGCTCTCTAAAATATGGATGTCCTTGAGGAATGTTTCTGAAAAAGGGAGGATTGTTCCCCTTCTGCCTCTATTCCTTCTTAAACTTATTCTTGTTCTCCCAAGCTAGGATTTCCTTTTTCCTGATCATATAAGCATTTTTCTATCCTTATGGTTTCTTCCAGAGTATTTGGATCATCATATTGGATTTTATCACTTATGAAAGATGAAAACCCACTCAGGTACCTCTGAATATTCACTATCTCATCCTTGATGAAGGAGACATACTTCAACAACTATAAGAATATTCTTTCATATTCATCAATATTCATGCTTCCCAGTTTAAGTTCAAATAACTCTTTCATATTTTTATCATAATATCTCTTGGTCAGGTATTTCTTCTCAAAATTCCTCTTGAATTCCTTCAAAGTCACATTTTTCTCTCTGATGTGTTGCACTTGCACAAGTTGATCCCACCACATGGATGCATTTCCTTTCATTATATAGATAGCAATTCTTCCTTCTGCATGAGAGGAATAATTATGCAATTGGAAGTATTTTCTCATCCCTAGAAGCCATGTATCGACATCTTCATCCTTCTTGTGCTCACCATCAAAAGTAGGAGGTTTTATCTTATTCATTTCTCCTTTCAATTCATCCACCCCAAACCTCCTATGCTTCCTCATAGGGGATGAACTTGATTTGTTGTGTGATATCCTATTGGAATTCCTTTGGGAGTTATGGTGGTGTCTTCTACCACTCCTTGATCTTCCTTTCTTCTCAGGGGTCCCATGGCTTAATGATTTGTTGGAGCCACTCTTCTTATCCAACTTATTTTCAATTCGGTATAGGATTTTCATTAACTTCATATTGAAGGATTCCTACTTCTATTTTTATTTCATAAGCCTTTCATTATTATCTTTGTGGATCTAGACATCTATTTGCAATTTTTTGATGGTCTCAACTAGATTTATCTCTTCTTCTTTTCCTCCTCCATGTCCATTGGAGTTGGTTCCTTCCATGCCTAATTGGACATTCATCCCTCTGATTTCATCTTCTTCGTTGTAGAATATCTATGTTGCAAAAATTCAACATTGGGATTGAGGACCATCCCAAGTTGGCATCTGTGGGATACTACATCATTATCAACAGAAAGATCAAACTATTGGAAGGATTCATTCTTTGGGTAGAGAGGGATGGAGAAAATGTTGCTCGGGGTTCTAGAAAATTTCAAGAGAGAGAAATAGCTATTGGGGGAGATGCTATAAGGGTATCATCCATCCCTCTACACTTTGGTGATAAGTCTATTCACTTATGACAGTTGTTAACTCTACAAAAATGTGCATCCAACAGAACCTTTTCAGATTAACAGATTCATCATTTTATAAAAACATGAACTATTTTGGTTCAATAACATATCTGACTTATTTCCTCTTATTTTTTGAGTAATTGTCTATTCAAATTCAAATTCTAGGTGAAAAATTATCTTCTACTGTTCAATACCTTTCCAATGGCTGCTTCCATGCTCAATTCTGAGTTTTGAACAGGAAGTTATGACTACTTGAACCATTTGTCCCATTTTTGTTCTTTAACAAAAAACGATTCAGGTGTTAGCCCCCTTCCTTTGGCCCCCAAATTCATGTGACTAGGGTTTGTTACCAAACATGAATTGTTAGGCACTTATCCTATGCTTCAAGCTTCTAGGGCTATAGAACTTTGGGGCTTCGAATGATCATCCTCCACTATAATACATTTTTCCTCGAATGTCGATTCTTTGAATACTCGGAGGATGTACAGATCGACGGTCCTCCTAACTTGTTTGGATCTACGGTGGTTCAAATATCAAAGACTCTAGGCTTCATATATTTTCAAATTACCTCACAACAAATCTCCTGGACCCCTGAACTGGTGAACTCGCAAAGTACAATGGATCTACAGTCCACATTCTCTGCTCGGATCAATGGTGGATAGGAGCTCCGGGACTCTGAGATTCAATGGTTTCCAAAACAATTCACTAATAATATCCTGAAGTGTTGAACCAATGGAGATCCCCTCTCCTGACTCCACTTGTCATCTGTGATCAATTATCATGATGGACTTTGGCCTTCAGGCCTCTTGAAGTCCTCGACCATAACAATTCTTCAATGTAATCCCCCAGAGTACCACTACTTTGGACTACGGAATCTATCACTACGTGTCCCCTTGCTATGGATGACAAGGATTTACTCCACTCTTCGGAGCTTCAATAATATTCATACTTAACAATTCTTGACCAATTTCTTCCATATTTCCAAGTCTCGGGACTGTAGGATCTGGCGCCATCTGGCAAAACACTAGAAGTAGACACGTGGCCCAATCTGAGGGATGACACATGTCAATATCCAAATGGAAAATCATCCTTTCAAAATAAGATAACACACTGACATGTGGCATGAATCATGTGTGTCCACATCACCCCTAGGTGACATCACCACAACATCACTTTGGAACTTTGGGACTTCGGGACTTTGGAGGTCTGAAAGTTCTTCCAACAATTTTTTCCCAAACGATGAACTCCCAAACTGCTTAACCTTTCGAGGCCCACGAAGTGAAGTTGTCATAAATCAAAGTGGTGACACATGGAATACCTAGGTAGGTCCATGTCACCCTAGGTGACATCATATTTCAACGTCATACTTGGTGCTTCGAGACTTCAAGGATTTCCTTCCTTCGACATTTTCTCCAAGATGTCGAATTGTCAGACTGTCGAATTGGTCCACGTCACCCTTGGTGATGTCATCCTATCACGTCACTTTGTTCGTCTAGGACCTCGTGTATCTCTTCCTCCTATGCAACCACAAACCATTTCTTCTAGATTTCCAAAACTCTGAACCTTGATTAATATTTGGACACGTATCCTTTGGAATAGATGGTCCATATTGGTTTCAGACTTCAGGACTTCGAAAATATTCTCTACTTATATTTTTAAGAACGACTGGAGGGGTGAAGTCTAAAGGGATTCAATGCTTATTCTCCATGCATATTCTCCGGATCCAACAGATGTGAGGGGTATGCCCCTTCTCGAACTAATCCAATGAATCAAGTTTAATTTTTGTGTTCATGAACCCAAGGTGACTGCAACCTCTTTTCTCCTCTATTTTTCTTAAACCGCTATACCTCATGATCTTCAAAACATAGCTGAGGTATTCTCTTGGCACTTAGAGATGATTTTAACTTCTAATTTTATCCCTTTAGACAACAATTCCTTTGAACTTGCTTCTATAACCACTTGTATGGCCTATCTAGGCTAAATGTTGAAACCATGGGCTAAGATACCAATTTCTAATGTGCTCGACCACCCATACCAAACCACACTACCAAAACTATCTATCATGATATGATACACACACACACACACACACACACACACACATATAAATGCAAATGAAAAATTAAACATAGATAAAGATTATGTTCTTACACATATTCATGCGGAAGAAATAATAACACATACAAATTTGAAAGATGTTTTACGTTCTATATCACACAACATAATGCAAAAATAAAATTAAAAGAATACATAAAATATATACAGCTAGTTCTGATAACATTTAGACATGTACCTAAACACAACATTTAAACATAACATGTAAAATTAACAAAGAGTTGGTGCTTATATTTTTATGAAGAACCATCAAATGCATGCAGACCTTCCATGAACCTCCTAGCCTTAGACCATTCTACTCCAAGCTATCAGCAGTGGGTCACCCCTAAGCTAGGATTGAACTCCACCTAGGGAAAAGGAATCCTAGGCTAGGTTGAGGCTACAGGAAGATGCACAATGCAATGGGAAGGATTCTCTCCAAGGAGCCTACTTATTTCCACTTCTCACAGACTCTCATTCCTCACATGCATGTCCCACCCTGGGAATATGCAACTTCACTATTCCACAGTCCATTAACTTCTCCACTTCCCTTCTAGAGCTTCAACAACTGGTCAAATCAAGAAATCTTAGAGCTTTGTAGCTATTGCTAAACTCCCTCTAAGAGAATTCACTTCCCCAACAAACTCTCTCTCCTGGAGAGAGTTGCTCATAGGTATGACAATCTGCTTCTTCAACCACGAACATTAAAACCCACCCCTTCAAACCAAAACAACCAAAAATGGCTAATGCAAGGGAGGGCTCAACAATTACAGAGGTTCACAATGGAAGAGGTTCAACAATGGTGGAAATGGCTCTTTCTCACTAGAAAATTTGGGTCATTTTGAGATGGCTATTACGATGCTATTGTGACATTATGTCATTTATATTGCGACGAATCTTGAGTGTCTAAAACGTCATTTTATATCACGTGGAATTTTCGATGAACTTGAATTAACGTCACAAGTGCGACGACCATAGGGAACTTCTCACAATTGTGACAAAAAAAGAAATATCGTCGCCAATACGACAATATAGGAAAAATAAGTGAAACCAACAATTCGTCTCAATTGCGATGACAATTTTTTTTGTTTATATAGAAAATTCGTCGCAACAACTTTTGTTGTCGTCGCACTTGAGACAACCACATTTCTTTGTTTATATAGAAAATGCGTCGCAACAACTTTTGTTGTCATTGCACTTGAGACAACCACATTTATTTGTTTATATAGAAAATGTGTTGCAACAACTTTTGTTGTCGTCTCACTTGAGATGACCAAATTTCTTTGTTTATATAGCAAATGCATCGCAACAACTTTTGTTGTTGTCACACTTGAGACGACAACTTTTTTTTTATATAGCAAATTCGTCGCAACAACTTTTGTTGTCGTCGCACTTGAAACAACCACATTTTTTTGTTGATATAGAAAATGCGTCGCATCATCTTTTTTTGTCATCGCACTTGAGATGACAACATTTTTTTTATATAGAAAACTTGTCGTAGGTATATTATTGTTGTCGAAAGTGAGACGAAAAATACTTATTTAAAAATCTTTTTTTTTTAATTATTTTAGGTTGAAATATTAATATTAATATTACCATATTAATAATTATCAATATTTCATAACTATATTAAAAAATTATGTGTTATGCATGTTGTGTTTAAAATGACTGGATGATATTCCTGAATGTTATGCCTGAATATATTCCTTATGTTGCATGTTGTAGTGGAAGAGAGTTACTTATCTATCGCAGGATGAATACGATTCTTGTAATGCTTTGTATTGAGAAGGTTAGGTAAGAATGTGAGTAGAAAGGTTGGGATGAGAAATATAGAATCTTATTGCTTGGTTTTTTCACCATCATGGCCTTATAGCCTAGGTTGGTGGTGATATCAAAACTAGATGGTTGTGGTTCAATATAAATTTTCTCTTACATGACCAATCTCTTGGACCAATTTTTGTTAAAAGATAAGTCTCATTTTTTTGTTTATGAATATGCAAAATTACTATTACTCACAGTCATTAAATAATTATATGTTATGCATGCTATGTGTCATTTTTTTTTTCCGATTTTGAATTTAAGTATACAAGGAAATGAAGGAGTATTTCATGACGCAAGAGAAGAAAATGATTTATACCTTTTCAGAAATGTGTTTTGGATTGTGTAGGTGACCACCCTTCAAACCTGAATTTTTCAAAGACATTAAAAGGTTAAATGAATAAATAATAGCTAAACATCTATGAGGAAATAACCATGTACAAGTGCAAAGGA
>ML823104.1:111295-133667 GCA_009831015.1 Picea engelmannii
TATTTTACAAATACAAAACACAATCCTAAGACTCTAACACAACTCTAATGACCTTCACTCAAATAGTTAAATAGTAATTAGGCCTTCCAAGTGCTTCAATGTATGGTGATGCAACCCACCATAGAAAACACATGAAGGCATGATAGGCACTATTATTACACTATAGGGGATGATGAAAGGGGATCTGTGGGAAAATAAATCCTCTGTCTCCAAGTTCATTCTCATAACTCATATTCTTATACAATATGCCTTAAATGAAGCCATATACCTTCTTTGACTTATCAACCAAACCTTGAATCTATGTAAGAGGTTGGTGGGGAAAGTATTTTCACATAATCATGGGAGCATGGATTGAGTACAATATTGATGCCATGGGAAGTGTAAGAGTCCTACATTCCTCTATTTATAGGTAATTTCATCCATCATTTCCACCAATGATATCATTGTCATTGACTCTAACATTGTGGGAAGCACTCTAACATTAATTCTCTACATATTTCATGTTTTATTCCTCATTTCCAATCCATACCAATTTGGAAATTAACCAAAATCAACATTAAGAAGAGGAAAATTGTAGACTTTGGATGAAATATAGTGGTTGTAGGTGAGCATATAGGATAGGGAAGATAACAATTCATCATTCACTATCCATTATTTACTCTTTATATCCTTGAGAGACAAATATAGTTCTTTTAGGAAATCCTTAGAAATAATACAATAGATCAAGCTCTTTCTATCCACACTAAAGAGAACTAGAGAGAATAATATATCTAAGGGACCATGAAGTACATAAAGTGAATATATTCCTTATTTTGCATGTTGTAGTGGAAGAGAGTTACTTATCTATCGTAGGATGAATCAGATTCTTGTAATGCTTTGTGTTGAGAAGGTTAGGTAAGAATGTGAGTAGAAAGGATGGGATGAGAAATATAGAATCTTATTGCTTGGTTTTTTCACCATGGTGGCCTCATAGCCTAGTTTGGTGGCGTTATCTACACTATATGGTTGTGGTTCAATGGAAATTTTCTCTTACATGACCAATCTCTTGGACCAATTTTTGTTAAAAGATAATTCTCATTTTTTTGTTTATGAATATGCAAAATTATTATTACTCATAGTCATAAAATAATTATGTGTTATGTATGCTATGTGTCATTTTTTTTTCCGATTTTGAATTTAAGCATACAAGGAAATGAAGGAAAATTTCATAACACAAGAGAAGAAAATGATTCATACCTTTCTGGAAATGTGTTTTGGATCATGGAGGTGACCACGCTTCAAAACTGCATTTTTCAAAGACCTTAAAAGGTTAAATAACTGAATAATAACTAAACATCTATGAGAAAATAAACATGTACAAGTGAAAAGGAAGGCTACTAGGTGGGCTTGAAACAAGAGAACTCTCAGCTCACACATCCACAATACATAAGATAAGATGCCATGTAAAACTCAAGTGCACCACTATCTAAGGGAGTTTTATCCTTTGGAATACATTGTGCAAGAAGATTAGAAATGAAGTCTACCTAATAAAATATCATCCCATGCTTGATCACCCCATAAATAATCAAAATCCATCTTAACCATATGCATCTAGTGCATCATCTACCATACAAGAGGTTCAACAGAATTGCTAAGGATTGAAGTTCTCATAAGAATGGAGGGAGGCCATGAAGCCTAAGGAAATGGTTGGATGATATGGAGTTCACTATAGTTTAAAATTGATTAAATATTTCTAACCTACAAGGTTACATATAAAATAAATAATGCAATATAAAAGATTAAATACTCAAAGAAAATGTGTTTAAACTGAAATATGTGCTCGGGTGGTACAACAACTATTTGATAATACTTATTTCAATTGGTCAATGACAATGTATGGCTTTGATGTAAGAGTTTCACATGGTGTATTTTACAAATACAAAACACAATCCTAAGACTCTAACACAACTCTAATGACATTCACTCATATAGTTAAATAGTAATTAGTCCTTCCAAGTGCTTCAATGTATGGTGATGCAACCCACCATAGAAAACACATGAAGGCATGAGAGGCACTATGATTCCACTATAGGGGATGATGAAAGGGGACCTATGGGAAAATAAATCCTCTATCTCCAAGGTCATTCTCATAACTCATATTTTTCTACAATGTGCCTTAAATGAAGCCATATACCTTCTTTTACTTATCAACCAATCCTTGAATCTATGTAAGAGGTTGGTGGGGAAAGTATTTACAGATAATAATGGGAGCATGGGTTGAGTACAATATTCATGCTATGGGAAGTATAATATTCCTACATTCCTCTAGTTATAGGTAATTTCATCCATTATTTCCACCAACGGTATCATTGTCATTGACTCTAACATTGTGGGAAGCACTCTAACATTAATTCTCTACATATTTCATGTTTTATTCTCCATTTCCAACCCATACCAATTTGGAAATTAACCAAAATCAACATCAAGAAGAGGAAAATTGTAGACTTTGGATGAAATATAGTTGTTCTAGGTGATCATATAGGATAGGGAAGACAACAATTCATCATTCACTATCCATTATTTACTCTTTATATCCTTGAGAGACAAATATAGTTCTTTTAGGAAATTATTAGAAAGAATACAATAGATCAAGTTCTTTCTATCCACACTAAAGAGAAATAGAGATAATAATATATCTAAGGGACCATGAAGTACATAAAGTGAATATATTCCTTATGTTTCATGTTGTAGTGGAAGAGAGTTACTTATCTATCGTAGGATGAATCACATTCTTGTAATGATTTGTGTTGAGAAGGTTAGGTAAGAATGTGAGTAGAAAGGTTGGGATGGGAAATATAGAATCTTATTGCTTGGTTTTTTCACCATGGTGGCTTCATATCCTAGGTTGGTGGTGGTCTCTACACTAGATGGTTGTGGTTCAATGGAAATTTTCTCTTACATGACTAATCTCTTGGACCATTTTTTGTTAAAAGATAGGTCTTGTTTTTTTGTTTATGAATATGCAAAATTACTCTTACTCATAGTCATAAAATAATTATGTGTTATGCACACTACGTGTCATTTTCTTTTCCGATTTTGAATTTAAGTATACAAGGAAATGAAGGAAAATTTCATGGCGCAAGAGAAGAAAATGATTTATACCTTTTCGGAAATGTGTTTTGGATCGTGGAGGTGATCACTCTTCAAACCTTCATTTTTCAAAGACATTAAAAGGTTAAATGACTAAATAATACCTAAACATCTATGAGGAAATAACCATGTACAAGTGCAAAGGAAGGCTACTAGGTGTGATTGAAACAAGAGAACTCTTAGCTCACACATACACAATACATAAGATAAGACACCATGTAAAACTCAAGTGCACCACTATCTAAGGGAGTTTTATGCTTTGGAATACAATGTGCAAGAAGATTAGATATGAGGTATACCTAATAAAATATCATCCCATGCTTGAGCACCCCATGCATAATCTAAATCCATCTTAACCATATGTATATAGTGCATCGTCTACCATACAAGAGGATCAAGAGAATTGCTAAGGCTTGAAGTTCTCATAAGAATGGAGGGAGGCCATGAAGGATAAGGAAATGGTTGGATGATATGGAGTTCACTATAGTTTAAAATTTCTTAAATATTTCTAACCTACAAGGTTACATATAAAATAAATAATGCAATATAGAAGATTAAATACTCAAAGAAAATGTGTCTAAACTAAAATATGTTCTCGGGTGGTACAGCAACTATTTGATAATACTTATTTCAATAGGTCAATGACAATGTATGGATTTGATGTAAGAGTTTAACATGGTTTATTTTAGAAATACAAAACATAATCCTAAGACTCTAACACAACACTAATGACCTTCACTAAAATAGTTAAATAGTAATTAGGCCTTTTAAGTGCTTCAATGTATGGTGATGCAACCCACCATAGAAAACACATAAAGGCATGCGAGGCACTATGATTCCACTATAGGGGATGATGAAAGGGGACCTATTGGAAAATAAATCATCTATCTCCAAGGTCATTCTCAAAACTCATATTCTTCTACAATGTTCCTTAAATGAAGCCATATACCTTCTTTGACTTATCAACCAATCCTTGAATCTATGTAAGAGGTTGGTGGGGAAAGTCTTTTCACATAATAATCGGAGCATGGGTTGAGTACAATATTCATGCCATTGGAAGTGTAAGAGTCCTACATTCTGCTAGTTATAGGTAATGTCATCCATCATTTCCACCAATGATATCATTGTCATTGACTCTAACATTGTGGTAAGCACTCTAACATTAATTATCTACATATTTCATTTTTTATTCTCCATTTCCAACCCATACCAATTTGGAAATTAACCAAAATCAACATCAAGAAGAGGAAAATTGTATACTTTGTATGAAATATAGTGGTTGTAGGTGAGCATATAGGATAGGGAATATAACAATTCATCATTCACTATCCATTATATACTCTTTATATCCTTGAGAGATAAATATAGTTCTTTTATGAAATTATTAGAAAGAATGCAATAGATCAAGCTCTTTCTATGAAGTACATAAAGTGAATATATTTTGTATGTTGCATGTTGTAGTGGAAGAGAGTTCCTTATCTATCACAGGATGAATCAGATTCTTGCAATTCTTTGTGTTGAGAAGGTTAGGTAAGAATGTGAGTAGAAAGGTTGGGATGAGAAATATAGAATCTTATTGCTTGGTTTTTCACCATGATGGCCTCATAGCCTAGGTTGGTAATGGTATCTACACTAGATGGTTGTGGTTAAATGGAAATTTTCTCTTACATGATCAATCTCTTGGATCAATTTTTGTTAAAAGATAAGTCTCATTTTTTTTGTTTATGAATATGCAAAATTAATAATACTCCCAGTCATAAAGAAATTATGTGTTATGCATGCTATGTGTCATTTTTTTTTTCCGATTTTGAATTTAGGTATACAATGAAATGAAGGAAAATTTCATGATGCAAGAAAAGAAAATGATTTATACCTTTTTGGAAATGTGTTTTGGATCGTGGAGGTGACCACCCTTCAAACCTGCATTTTTCAAAGACATTAAAAGGTTAAATGACTGAATAATAGCTAAACATCTATGACCACCCATATTTCTCGATTATGTCATCGCTCTATGATTTCAATGTTCAACTTGTTACATCGACATTCTCAATCAAAGTATTTAGCATGCTTATGCATGGAAACAATTCCTCTTTCTATCCCACCTTGTGGAATCACATGACCTTAACATTGAAATCCTTGGGTTCCTGTCCTTGGCTTATTTTTCTACTCGCAATGATTTGTGGAAGGTTCAACATCATTGTACATATCATAGAGGAATGGATAAGTAGGCTTTGAGGAAATGTTGAGTAGCAACACCATGTCCATGAAACAATGAAAAGACACAATGAAAATAATGGTAATGATCTTTGTCATGTGAGACACAATGAAACATGTCACAAGACTTACAAAGTTGCATATATCATGTCACAAGATTTTGGAAGTTGCATCATTAAGAGAAGCTGAAATTATCTTTAAGTGTATAACAAAATTACATTCACAGATATATACAAGCCATAGAAATATCCTTGTGTATATTATCAGATGAAAAATTTCCATAATTTCAATGCATCATATGTATCATTACATGTTCAACTATATAATGTACATCTAACTGTCTTATAAAATTATTACATGACATCATGAATTTCTTTTAGTCTTCTTTTGTGCTTTCCAGTTCTTAAGAAAATCATCCATGTCTATGTCTTCGTTTACTGGGTGCTCTTCAGTAGTTGATGTTGTTTCATTCCTTTCACGCCGAGTACGTATGGTCTTGTACCCATGGTGTGGATGTTGTTGTGAGGGGCCATCACCTAAAAAAATAAAGAAATATTAAATTTATATGGCCAATTTTTAAATATCATTGAAATAGTTCATTAATATTAAAAAAAAAATCTGCAATGTAATTATTTACCTGGTCCTCTAGTCGGCACCATTGGAATGGTTGTCGGCCTGTTCACCTGATATTCAGGTCGAGGAGGATCATCTATGACATTATCTACCATTGGAATGCCAAATTTTATAAGTACAAAATTATTAAGTATATGATTAATATATAGACATTTTACCATCGTGGGTCTCAATCACAGGAACATCTTGGGGTTGCACCTCAGTGGGATGGGGCTGCTGGGGAGCACCATGATCTTCTGGCTACATTTCACTATCAACGCTCTATTGTCCAGTGTTAATGGTTCCGTTGATAGTGTTTATCCTCTAATTAAAACAAAGTAAGAAATTAAATTATGGACGATAGCAAACATTCACGTATTTTATAAGAATTGAAAGGTTAATGTGGACTGATTTTTATTTATCTTATCCCACAAATTGGATCTTGGGGTCTGCCCCATGCTTTTCCTACGATCAACCATGGCTTTATAACTATACTTGTAACCAAGTTAGATGTCTTCCTCAGTGGTTTCAGTTCCGAAGTCATCGCCCTGCATTTCATAAGGGTATGTTTTTTTAATGTTTTTGGCTGCAATTACCTTAAAGTTTCAAGGTGATACAAATAATATTCTTAAGATGTTTGGGTACTTACGATTCGTGACTATAACCTCAAGTAGCCGCCCTAGCCTAGCTTGTGTTGGCCATGTTTGGAAATCCTTGCTTTGGTTTCCTTCGAAGTGTCAGGCAACCTATCATCAAAATTTTCAAGTATGTTATATATAACCACACTTTTATTTAGATCTAAAGAAAAATAAAGCTAGTATTGAATTCAAAAAATTGTAATTTACCTTGGTGTACCAGTTATTTGTTCTCTTGATTTTTTCAAAATATTCTCTTTTTCATCATCAATGATCGCCTTCCACTCCCTCTCTGGAATTGAGGGAGGATGCTCATACCTAGGATTTCTTGCCAAGCTTTGTCTATAAACATCCCACATATATTTTAAATATTCACGCGCTACAGATGTGACCACTTTTTTATTGAACGTGTCTACAACAAAGAGGCCTTCAAGATAATTCATAAGTTCCTTTTTGAGGTTGGAATTCTAGAAATTCCACCTCATGCGTAAGGTTTCCCCAAAAATAGACAAGGTCTTGCTCTCTACATGCCTATAAAAAGGGTCTTTTCCTACACACAAAAAGATATGATCATTAATTTAAAATTAATAATCTAGATGATTTATGTATGAGGAAAACATTAAACGATTAAAATATGAATTAAAACTACCTGGGAGTCTTGATTTTTTTAATGGAAGTCCATTATCGTCGACCAAAAATGTGCATGGAAGGGTCCCCTTGCTTGTCACACGTCTAGCTCTAGGAAATGGAACCATCTCAGCCACATCATTATGATCCTCATCTCTGCCACCATCTCTAGATTCTGATCGAGGTGTGGATGCCTGTCGATGCATGTCATGGCTCCTATCTAAATGAGGTGTGGAATATGGGGAAGTAAATAGTGCTCTAGAAGCTATATGATCACCTGCATCAAGACTATGTAGCTCCACTACTACCAACACTGGGTTGAACAGGCTCCAAATATTACTTTATAAAAAATAAAATGTTTTTTCATGAGATAATGTAAAAGTTAAAGAAAAAAGTATCATAATTCAACATATGAGTGCATTAAAAAAATAACACTTTAAATTATGGTTATTATTATATTTGTTAAGTTGTGACATAAGCAGCTCAATCTTTTCTTTGACGTCGGGAGTTTGTTCTAGATGAGCTAACAAGATAACAAGTTCCTTGTTAGCTTTAATGATATTCTTTTTTAATAAGAGCATCAGATCAACGCAAGAATAAAACCCCTCCTCATCGACGGAATCATGATCCACATAGCCTGCTGAGTACATATAATTTCAGCAAAACAATGTTATTTCAATAAAATTATATAAGCAAATAATAAAAACAACATAAAATGAAAGTGGAAAATGATAATCATTTACATGTTCTGTGGCTGGCCCTTTTCCACGATCATCCTTCCACATTATAATATAATTAGAACCCCTAAATATTTAAAAAATTGTTAATGATAACAAAAAAACAATGTTAAAGATAATATTTACAACAATGTTAAAGATAATAAAAAATAATAATGCAATAAGTAGAGGTTTCTTAAAGAGGTGTTGCATAAGAACTTGCACACTATTAGTCAATGTTTCTATTTGATTCAAATGGTAATCCACTAATAAATCTTCCCCGTGAGCTATATTTTTTATTGATCACAGGACTACCCGATTCTCTTCATGTCCCTCATATATGCAATTCAGTTGTTTGTTTGTTGTCCCAGGTCATGTGTTGTTTATAAACCCTATGATATTGCCGAAAGATTTAGGCCTTCCATCAATATAGATAGTCACTCCCTTATTTTTATCCTTTTTTATTAGCTATATATAATTTGTGGCAAGTGCATATCTCCACGTACTTTGCATGTACCAGACCATCCGCATCCAATCGTTATAATTGTAACACGGTCCAAGATAGTCTATCAATTCAGTTACTGTATTCTATTTTACAATTATTCCATCCATGGAAAATATCCCCAAGCCATGCAGGGAGGATGGTGCAATGCGATATGTCATATTGTTGACAACGAAGTCAACATCTATAGGAGGTATTTCCTTAGGTACCCATTGTTTCACCAGATGCTTATACTTGAGTGGAACATCTATGTATCCTATGCTCTCATCATCATAAGAGCATTATCCTCCTTTGGCAAGAAAAATTTTCATTCGTCTACAAAATTTTACTCTAACTTTTTCACCTCTGGTCCTTATTTTCTTATCATATCTACTAGATCCAGTCACATTTCCGGCCTCTATTTGTCCTAAGCTTTCCTCACTTGGCGAAGAAATATCTAACAGGTACCTGTTTGGTTGAACCTTCATTTGCATGTGCACTTGTTGTTAGTTAGTAGTCCATCATCATATTCACAGTTCTAAATAAAAAAATTATTTCTTTAGTTTTGGATGCACAATGAGACTACAATGCAATTACCAATATTAGTGGTCAACCACCTAATTTAATGTGATATCCCTCTTGATTTTGGACATATTAAAAATGTGAAAACACAAAATACATGATAAATTTATCATATGGATCTAAGAAAAAAATAGTATTAAGGTTGTTGTTTGTTGGATTTGTGCAAAATGAACCTAAACAAAAAATTCTCACTTGAACTTGAGAAATGCCATAACTTCTAGAAATGGTATAGAAAAATATAAATACTAGACTAGGATAACCCAAATAGGCACCCTCTACTCAAGGAAGAGGAACCACACGAAACGTTCTTGAGATTGAGCACATGCTTGAGATTGAATAACTATGGTTTGATGCCCCTTTGAATTTGATGGTGGTAATATGATCCAAACGAATCCTCATGAGGACAACACATTATTTCTAGATTGCAACATCAACCTAGAAAATGAGTTCTATGATCATTCCATGGCCATTTTCAATCCAACAACGAACCCTCCCATTGTCAAAAACTAGATTTACCATGGTGCCTCAAGTTTCATGGAAAAGTCAAATGAGGGATGTGCTCCCTTGTCATATGAAGATACCATTGCTTCCCTAGAAGAATAACTTGCAATAAGTTTTGGAGCCAATTGGAAGGATGGAAAAGACATAGAAATAAGTTTGGTTTAATTTTCTAATTTAGATATACTAGAAGATCAATTAGAACCTCCAAATGCTGGTGGAAACGATGGAGATGAATACACCTCTGGTGTCTCTGAGATACATACTCTTTGGTTTCTATGAGAGGCATACTCTTTGGTGTCTGTGAGAGGCATACTAATATTACCATTGAAGAGATGGAAGAGGACTACCCATGTGTTGATATGTGTACTACAAAATACCAATAAGTAAATGGAAATAGTGACCATGATCTCTTTGGTGTCCTTAAGATTGAGAACAAGGATTTTGGATAGTTTCTTGAGGTCAAAAAAGTGTATGTTTATCTTCTTGATTCTCTTAGTGAAAACACTGATTTATGCATATAAAGAAAGTGGTTGTGTCACTCAAATATATACAAGGAGAAGGCAACATTTCAATTTGAGGAAGAACATGTAAAGATATGCATTTATGCATGTTTTAAGTTGTTGAAATGTGCTAGGGTGAGAAAGAGAAATAGTATAAATGGTTAATTTATATTCTTTTCCATATTTCAAGAGAGTATATGTATTAATTTTATCATCATAGAGATACCTACATTTTTTTTGGCATGAAAGACCTAGTATCAAATTAGAACAATCAAGTGGAGAAATGTCACAATCATAGTGTCTTGGTACGTTATTCGACTTGGAAAATTCTTACATAGTCTCTTGTTTGTTCTTCAAAGATATTCTTGTTTCTTCCTATGGTAGTGGTCCTTTTTCAAGAAAATATCCTCAAATGTACCAAAATTGATGCCCATATATTTTTCTATGATTCATCTTTCTAACCCCTTTTTAATCACCATTAAATGATCTTCCAATCAAAATTTATAATAATTCTAAGTTGATAGACTTTGTAAAGCCATAATTTGGGGTTTTCTTTATTGTTCGACCTTGCACTTTTTATAGCCTTTTCAATTCTAATATTCTATTGATTAGACTTGTATATGATGTAATATGATACATCCTTTATAGGATTCCATTGATCCCATGCAATTTGGATCTTCCAAGGGAATGTTATAGTGGAATTGCCAAAACCTTTTATTCATTCCTTGTTTTAGGGGAGCGAACTTGTATGCCCTATCACATTACACCTATAGAACTTCAAGATTTGGACCTATAATACCTTACTCTATCCTCTTTCCAATGGCACTAATTTACTTAAATTGAATGAATCAATATTAGATATGAGATTTTTGGTAGAACTTGTGCTTTAAGCAAGGTTTGAGACTAATAAAAAACACTAACTTCAAAGAATGGAAAGAATAGAACCTATGAGATTTTGAGAATATGAGATTTTTGGTAGAACCTATTCATAAGAATAGAAAAAATAAGTATTTCCACACCTTGATAATGATAGAACGTGAATGAATATTGATTCCACTTCATGGAAGTGGCCTCCTTTACACATTATGTTTACAAATAACTCTTGAAAATCCATGGGTACAATTATAAAAAATGAGCCTATCACTTATGAAAACAATAACAATGCAATGGCACAATACCTCAAGGATTAACATGATGGAACCATGATGGTGAGACAACCTTGAATGCATCACTAACAAATGGGGAGGGAATGTCTAAAGAGTTTCAAATCATAGAGACCAATTTCAAACATGTGTTAGACTCTGAACAAGAAAATCAAAGTTGTCGACTTTTTGATGGCACTAGAGGTTTGAATGATCATATATTTGCTTGTAATAGACATTGGGAAGTTGAGAAAAGAATTAAACTATCCATGTAGTGGATCACATTCAAAGGTACATTATGAGTCACCATACTCAAATGGTATTAGAGAGATAACAAGAAACTAGATTTGTGACGTTGGGATGATGTAGTCAATTAGTTCAAGGAAGTACTAGATGGATATCTATATACTGAGAATTTACAAAGTTGAGAAGTATTATATGCTTCAAGGGAGAAATGGTACAATGATACACCTTTGTATTAAAGGATATTTTTGGTAAGTTGAAATATAATATCTAGGAACTTGTATGCATGGATTGGCTTTGAACTCCAAACTCTAAACTAATAAATAATCATGTTTAGGAAAACAAGTCAACATCATATAAATAAACCCTAAACATGACCATAGAAATGGAAGATGACATGGAACCCAATGCACATTATAAAGAACCACAAAAAGAGGATTGGGTCTAGAATTTTTTTATCGAATCCAAGTGACCCTAATTGAACATTTAACATAGGAGGGAAAAAATTCTAGTGATAATGGGAAACCTAGTAAAAGAGACAAGAACCTATAGAAGTTGAACATATTCTACGTTTTTTTCACATCCAATACCACTAAGCACTATTAAAACAAATCCAAGTTCAACTTGAAAAACCAAGGCTATTTTTTGGATTGCAAAGGAGACTAGGATGATTAGGACAACATTAAGACAATACACTAATACAAGGAGTCTTGAAAAGAACATAGTGTGTATCAAGCCCAAGATAAATGAGGTAGCTCTTCTATGGTGGGGTATGGGGAAACATTCCCAACAATTGTATCTTTAGTGTTCCAGGTCAGGTATGTTGTTACTTATGTGTGCTCAATATACAATATTGTCCTTCGTTCAAAGATCCACCCCCAAAGTCCTAATAGATGATACAATTAGTCAATGATGAGGTGCACAATGATGATGATCTCCTTTAGATTAGCTATTATTGTAGTTTGAAAACCCCTACTTCCAATACTCAATTATCCCATCTTGAAATTCTTGAAAATGACCAAATTTGAGGAATTTTAATTTATGGAAAGGGAATTTGCAGTAGAGAACTAAAATCAAGGCACATGGATTTTGTGAGGAAACCTAATTAATATAACCTAGCATAGTTTTTTTGTTTCCATAACAAAATTTTATCAACTATATTTTCGTTTCAAAAACTGTTAGACAACTTGCAATATTGGAAAAATATTACCAAAAAATCCCTACAACCATTACATTCCATCAAACCATATTTCTATCAAGAATTTCATCAAATAATTAACATGCACACTCAAGTGATAGGAGAAAGAAGTCAAACCATATTTATCCTCTACGTGTGCCCTCCTCCCGTGCGCCCTCCTCTATGTGTGCCCTCCTATGGTGCGCCTTCAAAACCATGTGCCCTCTTCCAACCGTGTGCCCTCCTCTGGTGCACCCTCAAAACCATGTTCCCTCCTCTCATGCTCCCTCCTCCCGTGTTCCCTCCTTCTCTGTGTGGCCTTCCCTCCTTCTCCCATGCTCCTCTCACTCCTTCTCCGTGCACCTCTCCCTCATTCTCTCGTGCTCCTCTCCCTCCTTCTCCCATGCTCCTATCCACTCTGCGTGCATGCAACTATGAGCTCCTCCCCACTCTGCATGTGTGCAACTATGAACGCGAGAGTGTTGTTCTTTAAGTTTGATTTTTTTTTTTTTCTTTATGTTGTTTTGTTTTGTTTTGTTTTGTTTTTATTTATTTATATATAATATAATTTATATATTATATAATATATATAATTTTTAAATTATATATTTTAAATTATATATATATATATATATATATATATATATATATATATATATATATAATATAATTTATAAATTATAAATTATAATATATATATTCATAATTAATATACATTAAAGTTTCCATCACTCATATTATACCTTGCTCATTTATTCATAAGGAATTTAACTTCGCTCCTATAGTTGAGGTTATGTTTTTCTTATCCTTCTTTGGGAAAGGAAACCATATGCAGTAATTCCTAATCAAATATTTTATTCCAATTAAGAGTGAATTACTCATCTCCCTCATGCACAAGGAGGTTGTTAAAACAACAATTAATCACATTAATGCAAGACATCTTAATCCTTCGTCGTGCCTATTTGAGTTACCTCATTTTTACTCAATTAATTACAAATGAAAATCACCTTACTATGGTTCCCTATTGGTTAGTCATCTTTCATGCTATCAAATTTTAAGAAGGATTTGCTTAATTTTACATCTCTCAATTTATTTGTAAAATTTAAATTAATATTGTAGTAGTCACTACTAGGAAACAAAGTTTTAGTAGATATTTTTTTTAGAGGTGATTTTCAAAGTTTCTCATGTGAAGAGTTTTATTGAAAAGGTTTTGTGGATGTATAAAGAAAAGGTATTTTTAGAAAATGTTTCTTAGTGCACCAATTTAATATGCACACACTAACACTCTTAACACAATAATGCACCAATGTTCAATGACCTAGTGTGCTAGATACATAGAAAAACAAAAAGGAACCTTTTCAAAAACAATGTTTTCAATGGCCGACAAAACACCACCAAGAAATGTTTTTTTTCAAAAAACGTCACACAGTTCATACAATTATTCATACATCATAAATGGTGCTCCAAATATATCAAAAAACAAAATTTGATTGTCCACTATTTTCATTTAATATTAGATGTGCATCAATGTATATTCATATGGTGTGCTTATTATTGTATGACACACCATGTTACTTTTTAAAATAGGTGTTCCCCTCTCTAGTGTGTCTATATATCTTAAGAGCACTAAGGCACCTAATAAGAGGTTGTGTTGTTGAGGGATGCTTGTTTTCAAAAATTCCATCATGTTGCAAAGTATAATACATGTCATTTCAATGAATAAATGCCATTTCATTAAATTTGGATTTATAATTAATAATCTACACTTTAAAACTTATAATTAATAAAACTTAACAACTAATCCCTAATTGCTAACAATATTAATAAATATCACCTTTAATCTTTAAATATGATTAAAACCTATAAACTTAAACCAATAACTCTTATAACTTATAAGATTCTAGCTTCCATAACCTTATAATCCTTAACCATTATAACATCAACCCCACCTGATTCCCAACACATATCACACCCAACCCATGTAATAGTAGGAAACCTTAACCCTGGTGACTATTAACCCATATAACCCTTAACCTATAACCTATGAACTTATAAGACTTAACCCCTATCATGATTATACCTTAACTCTTGTAATCCTTATTGCATGTAATAATTATAACACATAATGGATTTAACTACTATTAGGCCCACGCAGGTTGTACTCTTATGACCATTAACAAGTATACCCTCTATAACCATTAAGACCTATAGCTCCTAACCCCTATAATGAACATTTATAATAATCACTATCACCACTGACAAATTTAATTCCTAACCTCTATAATTCCTAACCTCTATTAGTATGTACATGTTTCTAAAGTGTGTGCATGTTCTATAATGCATGTGTTTTATTTGTGCTTTATTTGAAATTAATTTTTTGGGCTCCTCACCTCACCAACTCGTTTGCATACTTAGTTGTTTGGGATAGGATTGTTGTTTGATTGTGGAATTGATTGTGTGAGTCATGTTTGAGTTTGGAAATCCTCCCATACTATCATTGTATGTATCTAATCTAACCATGTTAAATTTTAGTCCATACAAGCACAAACTGAAAAACTTTCAATGTTGGCCCCATCCACATGTTAGTTATAAGTGGGATCAAGTACATGAGTAGGCACACCTTATTGTTGTCTTTTGATAGAATAACCAAAGAATAATTGATTTTCGAATTGTTTGTTTGACTCATGGTTGAGTCCGGAAACCCTTATTTTTATCCTCTTTTTATGATGGATACTTCTCTCTATTAGGCTCTGCAGTTGCATGTTGGACAACCTTTTCAATGACATTTGTAACTAAAGGAGCTAACATGATCCTAATGCATGCCATAGAAAACCAATAAAGCCTCATGATCCCAATGCCCATATTCCTCCAACCTTGTAAAATTTGTATAAGATATTTTGAGAATGATAATTTTGAAGGTATTAGGCCTATTCCTACACACCCTGGTGAGATAATCTCTCATTGATAGTCAGTGTATTGATCCCTTTTAGTTTTGGGTTGTTATTATTTTCAATTGCATGCACCTTTCAATCTAGTCAAATTTCAAGGGAGGAAATTTAAATATTTAGACCATAAATGAAACTTATTTGGCTCTGAAAACCCTACAAGCCCTCATTACTATTAATCCATAATGTCCAATCATAACCCTTATAACCCTAATCTCTAATGCATATAATTCTAATTTTGAAACATATTACCTATAACTACTCCAACCCCTATATCCCTCTAACCCCTAAGCACTGAACTGTATGACCACTAACCCTTATAATGGTATCCCCTAAGTCCATTAACCCCTTACCCATAACCCCAATAACCATCAACAACTAACCCTTATAACCGCTATGAACCCACATACCACGGTGACCTTAATCCCTAACCCTTATATGCCTCAACAAATATTAGCCTCATCAACTAATAACTATATAGATTTATCCATGAATCCATAAACCCATAACCTTTATAACCTAAAACACATTTAGTTTCTAATTTCCAAACCATGACATTATAAACTCAAATCCCTAACCCCTATAACTCTAATTTCTAAACATATTACCGTAACCATTATATACCCTCTATCCCCTAAACTCTATGAGACCCAAACCCATAAAACTCATTATCCCTAACACATATAATGACTATAATCCATTTCTCCTATCTTGTATAATATATAACCACTATAAATTCTACAAACAATAACCCATACTACCAAGCCCTAATTTTTAAACTTTGTAACCTTGAACCCTTATATTCCTTATTATACTTGTTCAACGCTTGTCATACCTAAGACTTATTTTACCCATATAAACTCTATACCCACTAACCCCTCCAATATCTCTCACCCTAATTCCTATAAACCCAATCCCTACATCCATCGTCAATTCAACAGATATTCGATGGGGTGCATGAGTCATTAAAACCTCTAAATTCCATCACCCAAACCCTTAGTCAACTAAAACCCCTAACTTCCAGCACCAATATTCATCCTCATATTATCCATAAGGGAATGGAAAATCACTAACCCCTCTAATATATTTCACACCTGATTTCTATAGCCCAATCCCATAATATTTATAACCCTTGAACATTATATCATAACTAATTTAATTGTCATTCGCTATCAAGCAAGTACCCTAACCCTTGTCCCCAATAACCCTTAATCCCTAAATTATATAACTGCCAACCCTTGTAATCCCTAACCTTGAAATCTTATAACCCCTTATCCCTAGCATATGTACTTGATATATATGATCCATAACCATTATAAGTTGTGTCACATGTTTAATCCTTAACCTCTATAAAAAATAATGCCTAACCCTTATATTCCATAACAATTATAAGGATTACCAACTAATAACTATATACACTAAGGAAACATACCAAGAATATTTGTCTTATGAACAAGATATGGTACTATCCATTTTGAGGTTTGGAATAGAGATTGTTCTTATAGAATACACTACATTGCACCATAATATAAGCCCTAAACTTCTTGAAAACCATGTAACACCATTCAAATTAGACACAATATTCTTGCAACGAATTAGCTATACTATCGACGAACTTTTTTCATCGATAGTATAGCAAATTCGTCGCAGGATTATTTACATTTGTCTCTCTTGTGACGATATCAAATGATGCTTGGATTCATTTCATATTTGGTTTATCAACTTGAAATCTCAATTTGATACTTTGCAAGCTAGCTAGACCTTTAGTCAAATACAAATATGAAACTTGGAATCATTAACATATCTACTAGAACATATGAAAAATAGGGTTTATGGTTTCCATGATGAATTGATGATGGAAGAAAGTGGGCGTGTCAGTCAAATTTGAGTGACGAGTCTAGAAACCCTCTCATATCATTAAGGCATGCGATTAGTCTATCCAGGTCAAATTTCAATGCATATAGATATAGTTTGAAAACATTTCAATGTTGGCCCCATTCACATGTCACTGTTGCCCACCTCTAGTATCTTGATGGTGTTGATTAAGAAATCAACAAAATAGAGGGATTTTCCATCACAACTACGATGTAGATACATTTTATATACATTAATGTAGAACCTGGAAGCAAAATGAAGAAGGATCGACGAAAGCCTAAAACTTGCGTTAACCAGATTGGGTACTCTGAAAGAAAATTAGGGTTTATGGTTTACATGATGAATTGATGATGGAAGAAAGTGGGTGTGTCACACAAATTTGAGTCCAGAAACCCTCCCATATCATTAAGGCATGCCCATAGTCTATCCATTACAAATTTTAGTGCATACAAGAACTGTTTGAAAAAATTTCAACGATGTCCCCATTCGCAGGTCCCTGTTGCCGGTGTCTAGTCCTCGTGCAATTTTCGTTCCTCGTTCATCATTCCTCGTTCCTCGTTATTTTTGTACAAAACATACTAATGGCATAAAATTTCCCACACAAAGACCAAATGAATATCTTCTACATAAGTCTTTTGTCTTTTTTCAATGACTATGTAACGAATCTCAATTCTAAGAAGATTCAAATAGGTAACAATATTGATGAAATATTATATGATCATGATGGTATAAAAATGAAAGAGCTTATCTTGGTTTAAAGAATAATTTATTCTCTACTGAACAAGGCCAACCACATGAAGGTGGAAGATCACATGGTCCCTCCCCTTCCCCTCACATCACTCTCAATTGATCCCCAAAACCCAATCTATAAAATATAAAATAATCGAAAGCAACATCCTATTAAGATTCATGCATAGAAACTACAAAAAAATAAAATTATATCTTTAGTTTTGGATACACAATTAGACTAGGGTGCAATTACCAATATTAGTGTTCAACCACCTAATTTAATGTGATATCCCTCTTGATTTTGGACATATTAAGGACATATTAAAAATGTGAAAACACTAAATACATGATAAATTTATCATATGAATCTAAGAAAAAAATAGAATTAAGGTTGTTGTTTCTTGGATTTGTGCAAAATGTACCTAAAAAAAAAATTCTCACTTGAACTTGAGAAATGCCATAACTTCTAGAAATGGTACAGAAAAATATAAATACTAGACTAGGATAACCCAAATAGGCACCCTCTACGCAAGGAAGAGGAATCACATGACACGTTCTTGAGATTGAGCACATGCTTGAGATTGAATAACTATGGTTTGATGCCCCTTTGAATTTGATGGTGGTAATATGATCCAAACGAATCCTCATGAGGACAACACATTATTTCTAGATTGCAACATCAACCTAGACAATGAGTTCTATGATCATTCCATGGCCATTTTCAACCCAACAACGAACCCTCCCATTGTCAAAAATTAGATTTACCATGGTGACTCAAGTTTCATGGAAAAGTCAAATGAGGGATGTGTTCCCTTGGCATATGAAGATACCATTGCTTCCCTAGAAGAATAACTTGTGATAAGTTTTGGAGCCAATTGGAAGGGCGGAAGAGACATAGAAATAAGTTTGGCTTATTGTTCTAATTCAGATATACTAGAATATCAATTAGAACCTCCAGATGCTGGTGGAAATGATGGAGATGAATACACCTCTGGTGTCTCTGAGAGGCATACTCTTTAGTTTCTGTGAGAGGCATACTCTTTGGTGTTTGTGAGAGGAATACTAAGATTACCATTGAAGAGATGGAAGAGGACTACCCATGTCTTGATATGTGTACTACAAAAGACCAATAAGAAAATGGAAATAGTGACCATGATCTCTTTGGTGTCCTTAAGATTGAGAACAAGGATTTTGGATAGTTTCTTGAGGTCAAAAAAGTGTATGTTGATCTTCTTGATTCTCTTAGTGAAAACACTGATTTATGCATATAAAGAAAGTGGTTGTGTCACTCAAATATATACAAGGAGAAGGCAACATTTCAATTTGAGGAAGAACATGTAAAGATATACATTTATTCATGTTTTAAGTTGTTGAAATGTGCTAGGGTGAGAAAGAGAAATAATATAAATGGTTAATTTATATTCTTTTCCATATTTCAAGAGAGTATGTGTATTAATTTTATCATCATAGATATCCCTACATTGTTGTTGGCATGAGAGACCTAGTATCAAATTAGAAAAATCAAGTGGAGAAATGTCACAATCATAGTGTATTGGTACGTTATTCGACTTGGAAAATTCTTACATAGTCTCTTGTTTGTTCTACAAAGATAGTCTTGTTTCTTCCCATAGTAGTGGTCCTTTTTCAAGAAAATATCCTCAAATGTACCAAAATTGATACCCATATATTTTTCTATGATTCATCTTTATAACCCCTTTTGAATCACCATTAAATGAGCTTCCAATCAAAATTTATAATAATTCTAAGCTGATAGACTTTGTAAAGCCATAATTTGGGGTTTTCTTTATTGTTCGACCTTGCACTTTTTATAGCCTTATCAATTATAATATTCTATTGATTAGACTTGTATATGATGTAATATGATACATCCTTTATAGGATTCCATTGATCCCATGCAATTTGGATCTTCCAAGGGAATGTTATAGTGGAATTTCCAAAACCTTTTATTTCTTCCTTGTTTTAGGGGAGCGAAATTGTATGCCCTATCGCATTACACCTATAGCACTTCAAGATTTGGACCTATAATACCCTACTCCGTCCTCTTTCCAATAGAACTAATTTACTTAAATTGAATGACTCAATATAAGATATGAGATTTTTGGTAGAACTTGTGCTTTAAGCAAGGTTTGAGACTAATTAAAAACACTAACTTCAAAGAATGGAAAGAATAGAACCTGTGAGATTTTGAGATTATGAGATTTTGAGAATATGAGATTTTTGGTAGAATCTATTGATAAGAATAGAAAAAATAAGTATCTCCACACCTTGATAATGGTAGAAAGTGAATGAATATTGATTCCACTTCATGGAAGTGGCCTCCTTTACACATTATGTTTACAAATAACTCTTGAAAATCCATGGGTACAATTATAAAAAATGAGCCTATCACTTATGAAAACAATAACAATGCAATGGCCCAATACCTCAAGGATTAACAGAATGGAACCATGATGGTGAGACAACCTTTAATGCATCACTAACAAATGGGGAGGGAATGTCTAAAGAGTTTCAAATCATAGAGACCAATTTCAAACATGTGTTAGACTCTAAACAAGAATATCAAATTTGTTGACTTTTTGATGGCACTAGAGGTTTGAATGATCATATATTTGCTTGTAATACCCATTTGGAAGTTGAGAAAAGAATTAAACTATCCACGTAGTGGATCACATTCAAAGGTACATTATGAGTCACCATACTCAAATGGTATTAGAGAGATAACAAGCAACTAGATTTGTGACTTTGGGATGATGTAGTCAATTAGTTCAAGGAAGTACTAGATGGATATCTATATATTGAGAATTTGGCATTTACAAAGTTGATAGGTATTATATGCTTCAAGGGAGAAATGGTACAATGATACAACTTTGTATTGAAGGATCTTTTTGGTAAGTTGAAATATAATATCTAAGAACTTGTATGCATGGATTGGCTTTGAACTCCAAACTCTAAACTAATAACTAATCATGTTTAAGAAAACAAGTTGACATCATATAAAGAAACCCTAAACATGACCATAGAAATGGAAGATGACATGGAACCCAATGCACATTATAAAGAACCACAAAAAGAGGATTGGGTCTAGAATTTTTTTATCGAATCCAAGTGACCCTAATTGAACATTTAACATAGGAGGGAAAAAATTCTAGTGATAATGGAAAACTTAGTAAAAGAGACAAGAAGCTATAGAAGTTGAACATATTCTATGTTTTTTGCACATCCAATACCACTACGCACTATTAAAACAACTCCAAGTTCAACTTGAAAAACCAAGGCTATTTTTTGGATTGCAAAGGAGACTAGGATGATTAGGACAACATTAAGACAAGACACTAATACAAGGAGTCATGAAAAGAACACAGTGTGTATCAAGCCCAAGATAAATGAGGTAGCTCTTCTATGGTGGGGTATGGGGAAACATTCCCAACAATTGTATCTTTAGTGTTCCAGGTCAGGTATGTTGTTACTTATGTGTGATCAATATACAATATTGTCCTTCGTTCAAAGATCCACCCCCAAAGTCGTAATAGATGATACAATTAGTCAATGATGATGTGCACAATGATGATGATCTCCTGCATATTATCTATTATTGTAGTTTGAAAACCCTACTTCCAATACTCAATTATCCCATCTTGAAATTATTGAAAATGACCAAATTTGAGGAATTTTAATTTATGGAAAGGGAATTTGGACCAGAGAACTAAAATTAGGGCACATGGGTTTTGTGAGGGGACCTAATTAATATAACCTAGCATAGTTTTTTTGTTTCCATAACAAAATTTTATCAACTTTATTTTCATTTCAAAAAATTTTAGACAACTTGCAATATTGGAAAAAAATTACCAAAAAATCCCTACAACCATTACATTCCATCAAACCATATTTCTATCAAGAATTTAATCAAATAATTAACATGCACACTCAAGTGATAGGAGAAAGAAGTCAAACCATATTCATCCTCTACATGTTCCCTCCTCCCGTGTGCCCTCCTCTCATGCTCCCTCCTCCTGTGTTCCCTCCTTCTCTGTGTGCCCTTCCCTCCTTCTCCCATGCTCCTCTCACTCCTTCTCCATGCACCTCTCCTTCCTTCTCCGGTGCTCCTCTCCCTACTTCTCCCATGCTCCTCTCCCTCCTTCTTTTGTGATCCTATCCACTCTACGTGCATGCAACTATGAGCTCCTCTCCACTCTGCATGTGTGCAGCTATGAGCGTGAGAGTGTTGTTTTTTAAGTTTGATTTT
>ML823104.1:140761-154653 GCA_009831015.1 Picea engelmannii
GCCAATATATATAAATATGTATACCAAAATTATTACCTTAATGAAGGTATGCCAATCATGTGTTTTTACCCCACCAAATTCACCTTTCTTCGTTAAGATATTTTTTATGTTTGAAGAAAAACCTGTGGGAAATTTAATTCTCTAAATGACCTCTTTTACATCATTTATTTGTTGCTCTGTTAATAACCATGGAAGTTTATTTTGGTCTAGTACTCCATCTGATCTATTTGAATATTGGATCACACTTCGCATTGCATGATTGGCTTCCTAAATGTTAGTACAAAGTTTGACAATTTTTTCTTTGCCCCTCCTACCATCTATGATTCTCCATAACGTTTCAGTCACATTCTTCCCGATATGCATTGTATCAAACAAATGAGCTATTTTTAGCTCCTCATAGTAGGGAAACCTCATGAATTGAGCAGGATAAGATTTCATTCCTCGTGGAAGCCCATTATTAATACCTTCATGATGATTGNNNCCTTCATGAAGCATAAAAGAAATCACAAAAATAATTATCAAATACGGTAAAATAAATTCAATGATTAAAATAAACATTCAAAACATTACATGATCTACGATACATTATGAAATTGAGTACCTTGACGATTTCTATTATATTCCAACCTCCATAGGTGAGGTGTCATTCTTCATGGTTTTAAACTAATCTCTTCTTTCCCATTGAAAATATGTTTTTCAATAGTACGATACCTATGGTTCTTAGGAAGGAGGTGCCTATACTCATCAAACACCATATTTCCTAAAATTTTTGAATGACGATACTTCATCTTAGGGCCACAAAGTGGACATACAAATTTACCCTTTGTTTGAAGACCTGCAACAAATGGATTAATTTCAATTATACGATGAGATTATTTAAAGATTAAACATGCACCATGATAACATTAAAATATTATATAGTATTAAAGAGAAATATTAGAATGCTACATACCACAAAAATGTGTTATTCTAGGGGCATCATGAATTGTCCATAAAAGTATTCCACAAAATTTAAATTTCTTCTCCCCGATTGGTTTACATATGTCATACATTGTGATGCCAGCCCATAACTTTAGCAGCTCATCGATAAGAGGCTCGATATATACATTCATATATTTAACCTGGTACTTACCTAATTGTTTGAAATTATACATAATTACTAAAGGAATGATATAATGTAATATATATAATTAAATAAATAAACAAAACATATTATACAAAAATTGAAACAAATAAAAATGTTAAATTCAAAAAATTAATGTAAACAAATACCTGGAACAATCATTGTCAACATTATGTGCTCCCTCTTTATTGACATCCAAGGAGGAATGTTATTGTTGATAACAAAGATAGGTCACACTGAGTAAATAGACCTAAGCTCTCTGAATGGATTAACACCATCATCTACCAAGGAAAGCCTAACATTATGAGGTTCATCTTTGAAATCTGCTCATTTTTCCTCAATTTCCCTGAATGCAGGACCATCGATAGGCATTCAAAGAACACAATCTCCACTTCTGTTACATGCATGGTAATCCATAAATTTTTCTATGCTTTCACACCTGAACAATTGCTACAAGCATGGAATTATGGGAATATGATGAAGAACCTTTCGAGGCACCCTTTTTGTTACTTGATCAGTTCAATATCTATTGATAAGACATTGCAAACATTCAGTTTTCGAAGCATGTTGTCCATAGTATATAATATGGTCATTAGTACATTCATCTATAGTTTGATAATCCATTCCAATGTCTTTCATAATGGCATGCAAACCTTGATATGTGCGATGTAAAATATTTGAAGATGGTAACAAAAATTCACCTAACAATCTACAACATAACAAACAACTAGTTAATGTAAGAAAATTAATCATAAAAATTGCATTCTTATTTTACACATTAATTAACACTAAAAACAAATATAAAAAATCAACATTTATGTATAATATGAGATGAAACATATTACATACCTTAGTATATGTGTCATACAAGTGTTCGACAAATTATTCATAACCTTTAAGTTCACTAGCAACAATGTAGTGGAGAGATGATTTTCTCTTGATCTTTCATAAAGTCATTTATTTTCCTTTTCTAATAGAGGTTCATCATAAATACCATCATTTTCCCCATCCTCATCTAGCTGCAAAAACAAATCTTGGATCATTTGATTTGTCCCATCATCTTCTTCCATGGAATCATTAACTTGATTTGTCCCATCATATTCTTCCATGAGATCCTCATTTGCTTGGACATGATGATGTTCCTCGGCTTGTACAACATCATTTATACTAATACTTGGTGCAATATTTTGCAAAACGTTAGAGGGAAACTCTAACTTTATAATTACAAACAATCATGCAAAATTGGTGTATACTATAACAAACATTCAAACAATATATACATATATACAATTTTATATAAAATTGACAAAATAAAAAAAGATAATTAGTATATAGATAATTACCATGGGATGATATTCATTCGAACCACCATCAATGTGACCATATTTCCTACAATGTTTTGTAGTTGTTGCTATTAAAATTCTTACGGGATGTTCGAGACAACATTTTTTACAAGGGAAATAACATCTACCATCACCCTTTTCACCCACTTTACTTTTTTCCCCACCTCTAACAAAATTCCGTGACATTTTTCCACACAAAAATACCCTTTCGGAACCATCGTTGTTGTAGAAAGATTATTGCAACATCTTTAAATCATCAAATATTTATAGTCCAATTTTAGGTCACGTTCGTCGCACTTGTGATGAACGTGACCTAAAAATATTTCTTTTTTCACCTATTTATTTTAGGTCATTTTTAACAGTCAATTTTAAGGTTAGGTAAGTCGTCGCTCTTGCGATGAACATTGACCATAATAATTTATTCAAACAACATGCATTTATATAACGATGAATACGGGGTGGATTTAGAAAAATTGAACTTTTTCTCTTGCATGTTGCGATGAAAGAGTACTTTCGTCACAAAATTTTCAATATGTAGTAGTGTATGCATGCCTGTTCAGTGCATGCGTGAACAGGACAAGGGATGGAAAGAAACGTGAGATTGAACTCATAAGGAAAAATGGCCAGGGATGGTCAATGCTCAAAATGTTGAGAGGGAGAGAATGGCCAACATGCTCAGACCGCAGAATCATGACAGACCTATAATGGCGAGACTACAGAATCATGAAAGAGATAGAATGGTGAGACTGTAGAATCGTGAGAGAGATAGAATGGTGAGTGCCAAATCTCACAATGGTGGAAATTCCCACATAAATATACATGCATCCTGGGTGACACATGGCTCTCCAAGAGCTCGTTCCTCACCACTTGGAGTTTGTTCGTCTCCCCAAAGGAACTTAGGATAATTAGGTTTATTTACCAACTTTAGTATTTTTAGGAAATACATTATAATATTCCCTTGGGTTACACCCTCAATATTAGCCCCTCTTTCCTAGCCTCTCAACCCCATCCCTTTCCCTATCTAGTGGGGCTTAGTCCCCCATAACTCTTTCTTCATGGTCGGTCTACACGCAACAAACTATTTTTATTAATAATCTGCATAATTACATATACAAAAATATACTCTTTGGCCTTAGCATTTAGGCTCTCTAGCCTATTGAACACATAAGACTCCCATATTATAAATACTTGGCTCACTAGCCTATAACATCATTAATAATCATTCCAATTCAACAGGGGCTTGACCTTGGGGTATTGAAAATATTATTTCATAGAACTTGCTCCGTGAGTCTAGGTATGTGAATATATACACAGGTGCTCTACTTTGAGAAATTTCCAGTGCCAGTGGGTAGAGAAATAATTCTAGAATGAGAAACAAATTTTGGATGATATGCATGTTTGGAGCTTATTTTTAATCCTTCAAGTGATTTGAAATAAGAAAGATAAAAATGTGACGGCTGGTCATTCAATACAATCATCATGCATGAACAAAGATCATGGGGTGATGGTATAATGATTATAGAATGTGGTCAAATCAAATCCATAAGTTGATGGAAGGAAATGGCTAAGGTAAATATGTATGTGAGTGTAGGATAGGGATAGAACATAGAGTCATAGGAATTTCATACATAAGTATTAAAAATGAGCTCAAGGCAATTTTGCTTTAAACTTTCCATGTTTCCAATAAACTAGAAAAAATTAAAGAGTTGTAATATTATCTCAAGTTTTACCTTAGAAATTGATACATTCTTGGAAACCGAACTTGGAACCTATATACAAAAATGGAATGTTGATATCGGTGTTGTTGTTGACTATAATGTTGGGTCTGAGACTACTATTGATGATTACGTTTCTTGAGGTTGACTACTATGCTAAATTTGGAACCAAGATAAATAATTTGTTGTTGGTGGTCACTTGAGGAATGAAGAGAGAAGAGGCTAGAAGTGCTTGGTATCTCTAGGCTCTTATTCTAAATCCAAATAACACTAAGTGCAACCAAATTTTCAAGGCATATTGGAAGAGGCATGTTATGGGTCATCCTGTAACTATTATAGTGATCCTGTAACTATTTGGAATAGTGGTTACATGACTACATGTAACTAATAGAAGTAATGAAAATGTGCATGTTGGAGTTGTTTTTGGAGAATCCTGACATTGATCATATACAAAATCATCATATTGGAATGCCAAATTTCTTTCAAGAGTAGAGGGAACGAAAACATTGAATATTATCATGCAAAAATCCATGTGTTGATAATTGGAAGTGCAGCTCTAAAAACAAATTGTTCTTGATATATTAGAAGAAATAAATCAATGTTGATTACTGAAATGATTTTTTGAAGATGAATCAAATTTATTCCACATCTATGATTCCATGCTGCAAAAAAGGGAGTTAATATGTTCTAGAATGTTTTTTTCTATGCAACATGGGATCATAGAAGTGTTGAACAAGTGGCTGCTAGAAGTGTTGCTAGACAAGAAAAATAAATTGCTACTTTGAAGAATGTGAAAAGGTTCCAAGTTTCTATCAATACCATAAACCATATAGACTTCATCCATATTCCCTATTCCTACAATTAAATCTATGTGAATAAATTTACTCGAATTTTAACATAGAAAGAATTTGTTGGATTATTGATTAATATGAAAATTGGTAACCAAAATAAGACAACTCACCATGGATGAAAATGAGCGTCAATGTACCTAAGTACATCTTGACAGGAATGAATAGAGGTGTTATATTTGATTCACCTACAAAATATGTCAATCAAGAGACCTTTATGAATTCCCATTGTTGACACCAAGGAGGATTTCCATTGATGTATGCATGTCCCAAGGTACTTTTAAATATCTCTGACCTTGTTCCCATATAGTGTGTTAAATTCGATGGGATGATTTTTTCTAGAAGGAGAGCCTTAAGGAATCCCTCATAAACTAATGTGAGTATAAAACACAAATGATTTTAAGAACCATAATAAAATATCGAACCAACATGCATACATGTATTGAGAACTTTTCCATCAAGTTGCCTGGTTTGCAAGAAAAACTCATGTCTAGTTGTGCCAGTAAATTGGTTTTCACAACTCATCTTACTTTTTTATATTTATTATTTTATTTATTCATTAATTCTTCTACATTATTCTTCTCTACATGGAAAATAATTCCTTCCCTCATGTGTACGAGTATTTCCAATGAAGCCATGTGCGCAACAAGATTTCACTTAAAATCATATCGATATCTGAAAAGTATACCTCAATGAGTACTTGGATATGAGAAGTCGACTACTATAGATGAAATTATGCCAAGAAGGATTTAAGGATGGAGTCATACTATGGCCGAATGACTATTTGGAACCAAGTTTCGATGGGATCTGTTTCTCCTTGGTTCTATGGTTCTTGGGAAAATATTTTCATGTCCTCCTTTATTATGCCATTCATACCTCCTAAGATTCTATGACTTCTCTCTTGGATGCATGAAGGATTTGATGATAGGCATGGAATAAATTCCTCTATATTAGGCTCCAGTGTCTACTCTCCATTGATTCTTTCTCATGACTCTTTGGTCATCTCTGCAAATTGGAAATGATAATTAGAGAAAGATTCTAAGTATTCTTCTAGATGTTGGTCATGGATCCTTTTCTCTCCTCTTGCTCCCTAAGATGAATAATTTTTTATGATTTCAGCTAGGATTTTTTTCTTCTGAGATGCAATCAGGTTTTGGATTTCTTTCGGGATTTGTTCCTCCTAAGATCCATATATGTGTCTAGTCATTTTTAGTGTTTGAGAGATTCCTTGGAGTAGAATTTCATCTTTTGCTCAACAAAATATTTATCATCCTTCTTTTATTGGTTGGTAGGTCCTGTCTTGCACAAGGATTAATGTACAGGTGATCTTACAACTCCAAAAGAAAAATTTTCTATTTTAAAGAAATAAATTAAATTGGATGAAACAAAACAATTTCAAATAAAAAAATCATCTTGTACTCAGATGCTCTCATGCTATTAAGAACCTGCTATCACCAAGTTATATATTGACATGGGTTATCTTCTTCCTTTCCATGACCCAAACTAAAGGAAAGCACACTTGTATAAAAGAAAACAATGAGGATTTGGAGAAAATCACTAAAGTGAATGTGTCGAGCATAAACCCTCCATAAATTATAAAGTAAGGGAGTCTTTGCATCTTATTTCTTCTCCTCCCCCAAGGTGAAATTATAGATAAATTACACATAAAACAAGAAACTTCTAAAAACAACCTACCTATGCTCTAATCCCTTTAGCATCTCCCCGACAATGGTGCCAAAAGTGTCAGTCGATTTAATTGTTTAAATGTTGTACATTAAATCATTAATATGGGATTTCATAGACTTCAAGATGTAAGCAAAGGAAATGCATGATTAAAGGCTATTCTATCCTATTCTAACAACTAATTCTAGAAAACCACACTTCAAAATGAAATAAATGAAATCAAATGACAAATCACCATAGGACCTATGACTAGGATATAAAAAAAACTTAGTGCTATAAAGGCTCTTGATCACAATCTTTCATGCGTGGATGTTCATATGATATTTCATGATTATACTACTAAAATTTTATTCCTTCAATGAATTCATGTAGTGAGTGACAAAGTTGTGGGAAACTGAATTCAAACAATATAAAGATAAAACAATTCAAAAAGGTAGTCAAAATAAAGAAGTGCTTTTATGGGTACATTCTATAGTATTTCATTCAAGCAAATCTTAAGTGGTCCCGTATGGAGTTCTTGGAGAAAATATTGTTCCTGGCTTCAATGAAACTATTATTTTAATTGTAAATGCAAACAAGGCATGTAAAATAATGCTGAGAAAAGTATTCTACTTCAAACATTGAAAATTTCAAAAGGAAAAGAGATGATCTTCACTAGATTAACAATGTAGATTTTTCAAAGGAACATGTTATAATTCTTTCATTGTGAGGTACTCAATGTTCTTATAATAGAGTCAAAACTCAATATTATCATTAACCTTCAATGAGGATTCATCCTTTATGCAATGCAATAACATGCAATAAAACACAATGAGAATTCAAACAATGAAAATAGTGTATTTAAACAATAAACCATACATATATTGTCTATGCAAAATAAATGAACTATAAACTAGTTGACTTGTAAATATTACTATTATAAAACAAAAGAGAAATGTGATTGAATTGAGTGGCCCTCCCAACCAGCGTCACGCTTCTTAGAAGAGTACGATACTAGAAACTGATCATACATAAGAAATTTGTCTCAGAACATTAGCTCAATTGTCTTATATTAATACAAGTAGGTTCAATAATACATAGAATGATGTCTCTATTCCTCAAATTGACAATAGAAATATCCAATGACTAACTATATCAATTATTTACTCATCATAATTATTTGTTGCATCATTTCCAAAGTTTATATAGAGTATTCATATTACAGAAGGAGTGTAGGAAAACCCCAATCAGATCCTCTATTCTAGGAATCAATGGCATTGAATACTCATCACAAAATATAAACAAAGGTAATATGGTAACTTGTTTTTCAAGAATAGACCAGGATTTTATCTAGTGAAACAAGAAGATCTCTGAGCCTCTCAATAGATTTGTTGGCTAGACACTATTCTTGGCATGTGATTTGAAAATTGACCACAATAGGAAATATTTTGTTGGAAGAACCACCTGTAGCTCCTAGATCATGCACCTTCTAGGAAATATGAGAAAAAATCACCTAATTGGACCCATTCTTGACAAAAACCATGTCCTTGAATCTCCAAATCTGTCTTTGTTACATTGGAAATCATGTCTAAAATTCGTCGCTCATTTCTACCTGGAACACTTTGACTTAAACATTGTTCATGAGTTGGAAGATTATGGAATTGACCTAATAACACTTTGAATGAAAAGGATCCATATTGAGGGGGTCAACAACAAAACCCATATCGTGGTTTTTTTCTCTGGAGGTGTGCAACCATATCAACCATGGAGACAGTTTACCAGATGTTGTGTGGATTACAAACCTGACTTAAAACCATCAGTAGCAATAAAATGACTCCTAATATTCCTAATTCTTCAAAAATGATGGAAGAACCTTAAATAACCTATAAAATTACCTTTTGATCTTTCAAATGACCTTTGCATGGAAAATATGATAAAACGAGTGATAACATGGTAAACTGGATGTTTATATCAAGTCAAAAAGGTTCATTGGAAATAAAAATGGTGTCAAATTGGAGGCCTGACAATCCGTTAAAAGGAGGGTTCCCAAGCCTACAAAAAGTTGCACCATGGGAACCTAATGGAAATTAGGGTGACCATGAAGGGTAGGCACTATCACACAATTTATGGTGTGGAAAAAGAATGCCTAATGTTGCAACCTCCTGGGATCAAAACTAAGGCATTGTGATGGAAAATTGATGGTTGACAATAAAAGATGGTATTGCAAGGAAAAAAGTTTCCCTATATTCCAGTTAGAACTATACCTCAAGGTTCAATGGATGATACCAAAAGGTACTAAAGAAAATGTCTCCAAATTCTTGTATATATGTTCAACAACACTAGTTTATGAGTTAATAAGTCCAATATAAAAAATATTGATAAAAACACGTTCCCAAAACCTCAAAAACAAATTTTTTTAAAACATGATATCATGAAAATCATTACACACCTGATGGATTATGAAAAGTATAGTCCATTTCTAGGCTTATCCAAAAAAATATTTTTATAATCACTGAACTCATGGACAATTGTTGGGATCATGTGACACACCATGTTGGGGCTATACCACATCAGATCAAATTTCCATGTTCTTGAACTTTCAAGAACCACACAAAGAAAATCATGGCGAGTCTTCTTGCGAGCTATCATGGCTTCTTGATGATACCCATGAAGACATGAATTAGGTATGAAAAAATCATCTCCAGTATGATTAATCATGGAGAATTCAGTGGCAAGTGCCAAAAAATATATTCAAATATCAAATTAGTTAAGACTTGGAATTTCACTAGATGCCCCAAACAATTCCCCCATGTCCCGAATAAAGTCTCATCATGTCAACCCTCATTGGTTTCAAATCAAGAAGAATATATGATCGATGATACACATCTTCCTTTGTCTTATCGACTAAATCCATGACATCCAATATGGCCTCATCTGAAGGCATCTCAAAATTGAGGGTGTCATGAAAAATTGGAGTCAACAACCCAAGTGGGTGGACTATGCCAATTATATTCCATATTAGGATGACATTTTTGACTAGTGTCAGCTGGTGTCGACTAGATCAAAAAAGAGAAAGTATCAACCATCATAAGTGGAATGTGGTTCCAATACGAATCAACTTATGAAGAACTTGGTACCACCCAATGATCAAGAGATTTGAGGGATCCATTGGTAGCGAAATATATCATATTGATAAGAGCCACATGTTGTGAATAAGGTGGTGGGGGAAGGGTAAACATGACTATGAAGGAGGAATATATCAACATATCCACATCCAAACTCTAATAATAACTTGTGGATTCACTGACAAAGGTAAAATTGGTTCCCATGTTGGTCCTAAGGTCATGTGTGCAATACACAATTTGACCAGTGGTCATGATTCACCCCTGATGAGGAAAATGAAACACTCTAAAGATCGATGAAAATATAGAGATCATATCATAAAATCAAGTACACCTAAATATAAGGTTTTGTTATAGATCGGAATCAACCACTATGTATTCTACTGAAACAATATTACCACCTAACTCTATGGGAAATGCATTAAGGATCCCATGAGGCTGAAACACATGTCCATCAAACACCTTGAGAATGGTATTAGATGGATTGATATTTGGATAGATGATTTATTTCCAACATGACATGGACATGATACAAGTGAAGGATCCTTTACCAACAACCACTTGGAAGATATTTTTCCCACATAACACCACTTGAATATAAAAAGAAATTTCAGGGGAGATCCTATGCTGAATTTTCTCCAAATCAAACATAATCGCATTGGAATTTGAGGGGTGAACCCTACTTATGGCTAATAGAAACTCCTTACACTACTTTGGGTAGCTTTGCAAAACATTGAAAGAATACATGACACATGGTTCCTAGGTTGAATCCTCCACAATGATATAATTATGGGTCTGATGTGCATTATGACTATGTGTTCATCTTGGAAGGATATTTCTTGTTTTTCTCTTTTGTGCCTCCAGTGGCATTTTTTTTGGTTTTTTAAGTCCCTTTTTCACTAGATTTTTTCTTATCATTATTTTTATTCCATTTAGGTTGTTCAGGATGCTTTAGTTTCATCGACTAAACCAAATTCACCTTAGAGGTTTGAACATGAAAAATAATAGTTTGAGTGGTGGGTGCAATGGTTGGTGGGTTTTATGTGATACTCAATTGTCTCAATTGTCCATCCAGTTGGCCCATAGAAAAATTGGAAATGGAACCTACCATGCCATTGGAATGGGGCCCCAAGTTTGGATTATGAGTATCTATTGACGTCCATGGATCATGTGGAATGATATCGTTAAAGTTATAGACTAAGAGTAGATCAAATCTAAATGATGGGAATGTAATATGGCCTAATCCTCGCTCACCACCCCTAATATAGAAACATCCTTGCCTATGGGAGGTAACAAAGACTTATTGAACCAATATACAAGTAGTTGGTCAAGAATCGTGGCTCTAATAATCCTACTTCACCGCCTCAAGTCATGAATGTGATTAGAAATGTGGGTGAAGGTATTCTAATGCAAAGAAGTCAAAATATTCATCCCAATATCATACCTAACTAGTAATTTAGACCACAATAAAAATTCCATGTCCAAGGTATTAGAGTTGTTGTAGGAATAACCCTTAAGTGAGTCAATGTACCATTTCGCAACACTTACAATCAAGGTTATTTGGAAAATATGCAGTCAAATGCTATCATCCATCAATGATTTGGATGAGCACCATAGATGTGCATTGAAGGGTATTCTCCTAGCTTTCCATTGAACTTAGCCATGTCAAATAGTAATTTAATAAGAATCACCAACCATAATGGGTTATTAAGGATGGGGTCATTTTTCAAACATCACAAGTATGGAAATTCTAATGTTTCCAAGAAAGGAAAGTGTGCGTTGGAAAATGGATTACGGGAAAATATGATGATTCTTTCAAACCAGATGGACCTTGATGTCCCCCATATTCTATTTCTTGATGACATATTTATTCCCAAAAGGATTGTTTTCTCTAGGGACATACATGCCCCCATGGCGATTTTGTCTAGGAACGTAGGCACTCCCAAAAGGATTACTACTCCTAGGACCATAATTACCCCCAAGGTGTTGATTTTCTAATCTCATCCCTAGATACATTGTTTACTAGTGATTTCCTTGATATAAATAAATTTAGAAACTCAAAAAACAAAATACACTTGTTGGAATAATCAATGGAAATAATTAGTAGAAGCAAAGAAACCAATTTCAAACACAAAAATATTTTTTCCCTTCAAATCATCTTATCATTAGAATAATATCAAAGGTTGCAAGGGCTCCCTTACTAGGAAAATGGCCCTCAAAGAATACATAAATTATAGAAAAAACATACAAACCCTAGAAAATTCTTCATAGTTGTATGACCCTGTACATTCACTTTCCCATATCTATATGTGCCTTTCCTCACTAAATTCTACATATGTCCATACTTTCCTACACTATATCCCATGTACATATACACTCTAACTGACTTGCACAATGCATACAACTATGTTCCTATTGTTGTGGTTTCTATCTACGGGATTGTCCTACGACTGCCCCTGTTCTTTCTTCTCCTCTAACCCGAGCTGGTCTCTAGGTGAACTTCCTTCTTCACCTATCTAAGATCTCCTTGAGAAAATTCCTTCTTTTCTCTCTCTCTATGATATGATCATATGAAGTGTCTTCCTCATTCATCCTAACCCTACTTTTATAATGTTGAGTTATGAACTGCCCCTAATCTCCAAAGTGATTGATGGTTGAGATTAAATCTCATTTCAATTGAGATCAATGGATAATATTTAATTCAATAATGCTAATAACTTTAGAATTTCATTAAATTAAACTCAACTAATTAATAAAAACACTTTACTTTAATCATTCCTTTCATTAAAGTAAATTACTAAGGTAGAATGATTTGGGTGAATTCCACACGTCTAGACACTTAGACCTGTGTGGAAGTACCTTTCCAATGCTACAACCATAAACACTCCCTCTTAGCAAGGAAGGTATTATATATGCACCACTCCAAGTTTGTCCTTGAAGAATAGAAACTTCCCTTTAACCAAGGGTTTGGTTAGAATGTATGTAACCTTCTCATATATAGAAACATATTGAAGCTTGACTACTCCCTTATGGATCCTATATTAAATGATGTGATACTAGATTTGTAATAGCCGAATTAAATAAACAACCATTTATTTAAAACATAGCAGTAAAATTTAAAAGTTACCTTCATTTAGCCGATTCGCAATCAAATATATCCATAATAATAAAATTAATTAATCATAATGGAAAAATAGTTCATAAATTTAAATAAGTACCTGAACCTGATGCTATTACCCTCCTGTTGTCCGCAGCTTGCTTCCTTCCCGCTTATGCAAAACACTACCCAAAACTATCCTCCCTGCCAACTAGGTAGCTCCCTAGCCCCAGGATATCAATGGATATCCTGGCCCTCTGTGCCCAAAACCCCCAGCAACTCCGGTGCACTGTATCAATCTCACTCATGACTTTTCACTTCTCTCTGCAATACTCCCAGCTCCCAAAATCTATCCCAAACTCTCGTAGAATGATCCTCCTGTCCAACTCCTTCCCTTCCTTATCCCTCCTTCACTGACTCCTCCCCTCATTTACTCCCTACCTAACTCATTTATTACCTCCTTATCCCTTCCTGTTAATGCCCCTTATCCCCCTTTATTTAATATCTTATCCCTTGTAGTTAATATGTTTCCATTTTTGGGAACGTAACTTAATTTAATAATATATTTTATTATCCACCTTTTATTTATTTACCTTATTAATTAATGAGTTAATTAATACTTAAATTAATCATAATCAAGAATAACTAATTAATAATAAATAATTATTTAATGTTATTTTAATAAATAAATATAGTTTAGCTAATCTTTTAGGATTATATTATTAAATTAATTATAATTAATAATCAAGGGTCGTTACATACACCCACCCTTCAGGAAACTTCGTCCCGAAGTTAAGGTATCTTATAGTACAAGGACAAGAAACATGATTCACACATTTATAACAAGTAACCGACATTATTAGTAAGTAAGTCAAGAAAACTCATACATACTAGTGTATATGTACAAGAATTGCATGTGTAGCTAGTACATACAATTCTCGTGCATGTACTAATAATCAAAACTGTCATCCTTAAGTAATTT
>ML823105.1:0-26321 GCA_009831015.1 Picea engelmannii
CTTTTCTCTTTGGCTTCCTTAGGAGACCTTAGAGCGGCCAACGGAGCCGTTAAACTTGTCAGGGTGGTCCATTCCAAACGGCTTGGGTTATTTAGACAACCCCGGACCGGTTCCACTCTCCCAGTTGACGGACGGTCAGTTTCGCTCGTCAATAGGTTCTCGTAGGCCACTTTGATGCAGCTTGCGAACTATTCGCACTGAAATATATAGGCCGAGTGTGAACTTCAGTGATTCTCGCAGGCTTCTAATGGACACAATGCGAGAATCCCTGAAACTAATGAAAATTTTGAAAAAATCAAGCAAAATCCAAACTGACTTTTAGACCCAGAAGGTCTCTCAGGGTATCATGAGGACTCAGAGACTGTCAAATCAAGAGAAAAAGGCAAGCAGAGCAAATGGCCATAGAAAATTCAAAAAACCATAAAGAAAAAAGGGATGTTCCCCAGTGGAGTTGCCAATTTTGTTTCAGGATAAATCCGTGAGTGCGGACACAAACCGATCTCCCTAGATCCACCCGGATCTAGAACAAAACAGGATAGAATAATACACTTTCCCTAGATCTAGCCTATTGAATGAACTAAGAGGTAAGGATTGTGGACATACCTTATGAATGCTTTCCTTATATCTCTATTGTTCCAAGCTTTTCTTCTATGCTCTCGTCCCATTCAAATCACAACAGAACGAACCAATCAAAGTAAAGGCAGATTGATATATTCAATAACTAGTCTATACATATGATCAAGGAATTATGTAATAAAGTGACATCATCTTTATGGGAAAGGGACATATTACTGTATTGAATTAATTAAAAGTGAAACATACAACCTAAGCCTTGATGTCGTAGGTCTCCTTTCGATGGCTCCTAGCCCTGACACACACACTTGCTCATGCATGAAGAAAATCAACCACATATGATGACTTTGCTGTTGTCTCTTGCTGCTGTAGCATTAGTCCTCCATACAGTCTTGCACTAATTCTCCAATCAATCTCTTTCTAGCTTGCTTCTAATTCTTATTAACCCTTTCCATGGGTAATCTCCTCAATATATAGGAGAAGATAGTTTAGTTACTTGGATAGAGAATGATCCCAAGATATCCGGAAAGTCAGTATTTTGCCAACCATTAGAAAGCCAACTAATCCTTCTAGAAGATTCCTTCTAGAAGGATCGAAAAATTATCCATTTTCCTCCTTTAAAAACATGTTCGCACCCTAACCATGAGTACAGTGTGAGAAGTTCGCACCCCAGCTGAATGCAGCATGCGAGAAAGAAGCTTTCTCGCAGGAGAGTGTATATGCAGCCTGCGAACTATCTTTAAAATATGATTTCTGGAAGTTGACAAGTGTAACCTTTCTCAGGAAAATGTTCTTAGTGAAGAGCTTGATTTTCTATCATCATATCATCACCATGACATCATCACGATGACCAAATTTGTGGATAACACCTGTAAATAGTCGATTCAACTATTCGGTGGGAGGAAACCCGCACCGGATTATCCACGAAATTCTCGTAAAAAAGAAGCAGCTATGCTCTTCAAATATAAACGACATGACAAACAAGACATAAAAATAACAACAATTTTATGATTTACAAACCATCACAATTAGATAAATCTGTAAGCAACAATTTGTGCAAAACAATTCAATTAATGAAAAAGATAAACCTGTATTCATTAAATTGAATTAAAGTGATTGCTGTATTTTTAAATAAGAGATATCAGATATGGACAACATATAAATCAAATCACATCAACATGCAATGAATTATGATAGCTAAAGTAGTCGATAATTAATTGCAAACTGATATGCAAAAAACCTGAAACAAAAGTTTGATATATTGAAAGCGAAAGCTGTTACAAGACATCAACTTTCATCTCAGTCTAAATCATAAATCCATAGTCTGGTTCTCTCCACAGTGATGATGATGGATTTACAAAAAATAACCATTATTTAAAGACTTCCCACAGGGTAAAACATCCCTGTGGGAATTATCAAAACAGTTTATAGAAAATCTGGAGATAATCTCCCAAGTTTGACTAAAACTAACACCCTATAATAAAACTGTATCACAAAAACATCTCTCAAACTGCTAAAGCATGCCACATTGATCATTGTAATTCGTATGCACCTGAAAGGAGACAAAAATAGACAATATTAGAGGATATTTTGTTGATAAAATTGTCAGGAATCTATTTTTTAAGACTAGCTACAGAATCTTGCGATTCTGTAGCTGGTCTAAATTGAACACATAATCGTTTTAAAACCAATTCGAATCTTAAAGAATTATATTCAAACTATTAAACCAATATTTGATTGCTAATTAGAAACCAAACGAATCAGTCAAAAACTTGTATGCAAATTAAAACAAAAGAAATCATGGTCAATCGAAAGGTAACAGAGATACATGTACTCCGTTCAATTTGTTATCACCAATTCGGGTAACCAGAATCGTTTAGATAATTGGACAACAATGAAATCATTTTCATGAACCAATTCCAATCGACACAAACTGTAACCGGTTGAAAAAATCATTTATGCAATCGTTTATGTCGCCTCATCCATTAACAAAATCATTGTCGAATCACAACGAAATCAACAAGATCATTTTTCAAATTAATAGAATTGTATCAAACATATACCAACGATCATGCTAATCGTGGTACAAAACAATTGTTTACAAATCAAATCAGACAGGAACAAATCGAAACAGTTTGGGGTTGACAAAATCGTTATGCCAAAATCATATCAATCAACATAGCCACACGATTTTTAGCAAATAGATCTTTTGCACAGGTCAAATGTAATCAAAACCGAAACAAGAATGTTGATTCCATACAAAACAAAGTCGTTCCTGGTAAATCGAAATCAACAGAGTTGTTTTGACTCTATTAGAAACAAACGAAACTAATCAAAATCAAACCAAATTGACTATCCTAAATCAGACGAACATAATTGTTTCAAAAACAAGCCAAACATAATAAAAAACAAATCAATGGCTTATACTAAGCTAGGCACGAAAAAATCACATAACCAAATCATAGCTACGTTTAATTATAGAAAAATGAATCTATAGGATCCACAACAAATCGTTTTTGATGATCAAACTATAACAGAATCATTTTGAATGTATTAAAATGAACATAGCTAATTTGAATCCGTTATATTAATTCAAGCAAACTTACACAACAAAAATTCATATTGAAATTCATACCTGAACAATTAGAAAACAACTCGGTCATGATAATTTGGAATTGACGAAGGCTGTTGCTGCCTCGACGTTCCTGAAGATAATTGAACCAGTGGTTTTTTGTTTCTTTTCATTAGCCTAAAGCCTGTCTCTTTCTTTTGACAACACTGTAACTTGCTCCTCCAACGATTTGATCTTTGATTGCAATAAGGGAACGTCGGTGTAATAAAACTCTAGCCACACATTACATTGGATGCATGATGATTTCTTGGGCTTTGACATAACAGGCGAGGGTTTGTTTAAGTCACCAGGGGTTTCATTGTGCAACTTGATTCTCGGGTAATTCGGGTCATTTTTGAGGCACGGGGGTAAACTAGATACATAGTCATAGGGTTTCGTAGAGCATAGGCCATGGGAATAGGGGTACTCTTCAGCTAGGAAATGCTCGATATCGGAGTCCGAGTCCTCGCTCAGCACTATGGGATTTTGGTCAATATTCTGTTTAGGTTTGTTCCGGGCAAGTCTTGATATCAATCGAGCATTTTTCTTCCCCTTTTTGTTGACAGTAGTATCATTGTTGTCTTTCTTCCTCACAGGTCTTTTGACGATCTTAATATCATCCTTAGCGCACAGGTTAACCAAGGCATCAGGTAGGTCCAAATTGGGGCAAACTGAGAGTTTGACAAGGGGTAGAAGGATATGCAGTGGCACGACTGGTCCATCCAAAGTCTCACTGACCACAGCCTTATCAATTTGAACAGACTCTGGGTTAGCAAAGCCATTTCTAGATAGAAAGGCTTGCCAATTATCGCCATTAAGGCTCAAATGGTGGATGATGATGAGTTTAATCAAGCCGTGATGAAAAAGGCTGCTATCAGCCTTCTCGTGCTTGAATCTCTTAGACATCTTGTAAAGACTATGCAAGAAGTAATGCAACATGTTCAAAGGATAGCCCATGAAATTCATCAATAACCAGAGGTGATACAGAAAAACCAAGCCATATCGACCTTCACAGGTCACAAATTGTTTCACAATTACCAAAAGATCGTGCCACCTGGGTTTGAGGGTAGAAATAGGCATACCTTTATCACAGGAAACAACCTTTCTTGATACGAATAGTAATGGCCATGACACCTTGTCGACTTTGGAGTTTTTAAACCATCGTTGGCCTATAGCTGCCAGTCCTGTAGCAGAGCTTATGAACTCCTCATTGAGCTCGAGCTGTATGTCACCGACTTTATCCCTACACCTGTCAAAGGTGAGGTCGAATTGTTGGGCAACCAAAAGGTTGAAACCCTCGAACCTCTATATAAACACCAGCCAACCACTATTTTCTAAATCCTTTCGAGCATTATCGAATAATAACAGATCTTGGTTACCATTTGGCTCTATGCGCACGACCGGTGCCATAGACAGGAGCACACAGTGAGTGAGGTGAACGGGTTAGGGTTTGAACAGAGTATACGCAGGGGTAGAACACTCACAGGATTAACCGAAAACTAGCCAAGGTGAACTGGGATAGGGGGAAAGCATTAATGACAGAATGTGTGAAGGTGGTGGAGCTATTTCGGTCCATGCAAAACAGTCATTTCCACAGTACAACCGATGACACATATAACGTTTCAAAACACTATGCATATGTTAAAAACCATGCCATTCAATAATTAATGAAACCTATGGTAAGTTGACCCAAAAAATCGTATAAACAGAGCGTTTGCGAAGTTTTTAAAATCAAAAAATAATTAGAAATCAACACCAAGGGTTCGATCATATCAAATATGCGTTATGTGGTATGATTGCACCAAGGGTCTAATCCATAATTTTCATGAAACTGATGTGCCAACGAATTTATCAAAGACTAGAGAAATCAAAACATCAATAAACCAACGATTGAATCACAAGCCTTAACAAGTCAAATTAACAATTAAAGAATGCCAAATGAATAAGGATCTTGGAGTCTTGTCGACTGTATAATCATAATCAAATTGGAAACGCAATGGGCATATCGACAAGAATGATCACAACAATCCAGTGATGATTTTAATGTGACTTCGAAAACCAAGTTTTCACACTTGTAGTCATGAAAACGAGAACCAAGGTAAGTGTGCAAATGGGCGAAATAATAGTGTTTCTTTATTCCAAGATTGTGACGAAAATCAAGGTTTGCAAAACACTGGTGTAGGTAGCTTATCAGGACAGTATAAAAATGCGAATTGGCTGCCAACGGATGGGTAAGTCAAGATATGGATTTGAGAGTCACCAATTAGTGCAAGTTTAGATTTTCTATTGATGCAAACTACATTGATGAGGTAGTTGTGGATATCATACCAGTGTATGTATGCAAGACAAAACTTGGGAGCCCATACTTGTACATGCAAGACATTGTCTTCACATGAAGGGAAAACCAATACTGCTTGGTAAAGGATGTGCATTATTTCATTATCAACACTCATGAAGGCAAGGCAAAACTCTCGTTGATAAGTGCACATCAGGAAAAAGGTTGATAAATACAAATAAGAAGTATGTATCACTATTCTTGAGAGAGAATCAATAAAATGAGGGTAAAATGGAGGTCAAAGTATCCTTAAAAGGTTATAATAAGGAGCATAAGCAACAACTAGAGAAAGTTGTGGAAGCATACGTGGAAGTGTTTGAATAACCCAAAGGGTTTCCACTAACGAGGGATGTTGAACATGAGATTATGTTGCTCCTTGAATTTCCATTTCCTAACATTGGATTGTATCATTAGTCATTGTTGGAAGTAGATGAAGTAAATTGATAGTTGAACAACTATTGGAGAAGGGAGTCATAAGGCCAAGCAATGCATCTTGTGGGTCACCAATAATTAGTGTGTCGAAGAAGGATGGGAGTTGGACACTACACATTGACTACCATGAATTAAACAAGATCACCATAAATAAGTGTTACCCACTACCATGGATTGATGATGTTTTAAATTAACTGCAACAATCAAATTACTTCACCAAGTCGAACCTGAAGTCTAAATGCCAACAAACGCGGATGAAAGAAGAAGACACTTGGAATATTTATTTCAAAACACGACAAGGTATCTATGAATGGTTAGTTATGCCTTTTGGTTTATAAAATTTAATGTACTAGCTACTTTTTTGTTTATCATGAATGATGTACCATGTCCATTTATCGATTATTTTGTAATTGTATATATATGGATGACATATTAATCTTCAGTGTGACATGGGAAGATAATGTTTCTCAATTGAGGTAGGTATTGGAGGCATTCAATAAGAACTATTAGTTGGAAAAGATCAATAAATGAAAGTTTGCTAAGCATTTCTCGGTTTACTTTGGACATGTGGTCAATAGAGGTGAACCAAAGATTGATCCAATGAAGATTGAGGCCATTACCCTATGGCCCACATCTACCAATGCGACGAAGGTGGGAAGATTTGTTAGGGAAACATGATACTTAAGGAAATTCATTACATCATTTTCTACAATTTTTTCTCCACTTCATCCAGTGACTACAAATGGGTGGAATTTTCAATGGAGAAAGCACAATAGAGGTATCTTGAAGAATGAAAAGAAAAAATTAGTGAGGCACTAACATTTGCAATGTCTAATTTACAACAACCATTTGAAATTGAGATTTATGTAAGTGGTTATGCCAAGGGTGTTGTCCTTATGCAGGGAGGAAGACCCATCAAATATGATTCCAATTGTTCATAGAGTTGTTTTGAATAATCTCACATATGATCAAGAACTCTATGCGCTAATGCAAGCCATGAAGAAAGTTCATAGAGTTGTTTTGAAGAATCTCACATATGATCAAGAACTTTATGCACTAGTGCTAGCCGTGAAGAAATGGAAGCATTACCTACTGGATAAGGAGACTATAATCCATACTAACTGACAACCTTTTTAGTATTTATAGAGTAAGACCAGATTGCAATAGAAAAGGTATTACAAATGGATGGGATTCCACCAACAATTCCATATTCTGATCAAGTATAAGAAGGTCATGACTAGAAAAGTAGTAGATATGCTATCCATACCACCCATGAAGAAAATTTTAGGTATGGGCATGATAATGCAGTTTGAACCATTCACTCGTGAAGTTTATGAAGAAGAGTATGTGAATTCCAATGTTGACTTTGGAGAAGTATTTTAACAGCTAAATAGTAAACAACAACTAAATTCAAAGATAATGAGTACCATTTCCAAAACAAACTGTTATACAAATTGGGAAATTCATGCATCCCACAAAATGAAAGGATTCATCTTATGTGAGAAATTGAAAATTGTTGGACATTTGGAATTGGAAAAAAATTGAAAATTTACAGAGGTAGGTTTATTGGCCAAAGGTGCAAGAGAAAATTTCTAAGTTCATATGTAGTTGTGTGTTGTGCAATACTAGTATGCCTAGCAGTAGAAAACTTGGAATTTATATGCATTTTCTCATCCCTAGTAGACCATGGGAGATTATATCTATGGATTCCATCGGAGGAGTGCTAATGATGAGATGAGGACATGATTACTTGTTTGTAGTTATGGACAGATTCCACAAAATGTGTGTTTATTATGTGCACAAAGACCATTAAAGGTCATGAAGTAGTCGAATTATTCTTTGCAAATGTATGGGTACATTTTGGACTTCATCGACTGTAGGTGATCGAGACTCCTATTTTTTGGGCACTTTTTGGACAACATTGTAGGAAAGAATGGATACAAAACTTAAGCATTGTACAAATTTCCATCCCTAGATGGATGTGCATATAGAAGTGGTGAATAGAAATGTGATGTAGTTGTTGAGAGGTTACAATAATACACATTTGAAGACCTGGGATAAGTATTTGGTTTACATAAAACATGCTTATAACAAGGCAACACATTCTTCCACTCAAGAATCTCATTTTGAATCTTGATAGTTGTTTATTACCATTGCCTTTTGATATTATTTATGGTCAACAAGAGGAAGAATCACTAGAGATGCACGAGGAGGAAAGAAGAACACGTAGGTTCATTGATAGAGTAAGGCAGATTCATTGGCAAGTACAATATAAGAAATTAGAGTGAATTCAAGCTAAGTATAATCTTTATCATGACTAGCATCAGATAGATAATAAGTTCCAAGTTGGAGACAATTTGAGGCACAAACCTTTTGACATTGTTGAACAAGTCAATGACAATGCTTTTCCACTAAGTCTCCACCATATATGTGGATGTTCTTAGTAATGAATGTGGAAAATATGCACCTCTTTGAATTCTCTATGTTGGATGAGGAGGAGTAAGGGTACGTACTTCCGTTAGTGGAGGATTTCACATTGAGTGCTCTTTTACAGTTAGAGGAAGATTCAATTTTCCAAGTGAAGGTTCGAAATACATGCACAAGGTAACAAGAAATTTTGCAAATTGGGCTCAAAGAACAATTGTTGATGAAGGAAAAATGGTCAAAGAGGGAGAAATTTGATGATTTGTTCCCTCACCTTCTTTTTCAGTAGATTTTGGGGACCAAAATCCTCACAATTGGGGAGATATGATATCAAATAGACCATTAACATAATGGAATGGAAAGTCACAAGGGTGCTTTATCGAAACAAATGAATTCCTTGTTAATAAAGATCTTCACCTTCATATTGGAAAAGAGGGAACTAGATTGACATGAATCATGGATCATAATCTCGGGTTTAGGACCATATCACACTTGTATAATTTAAGGAAGAGTGAGATCACATTGTTTTGGTTAAAATGAATTGTGGCCTTTGATTGGAGGTGAGAACATAGTCTTATTTGAAAGATTAAGTTCATAGTAAACCTTTGAAGCTGGTCACACCACTCTAAATAAGTGAACCCATAACCTTTTTGTTTGAATCATATCACACTAATTGATGTGATGGGAGGTTAAAATACCATAAAAGATTAATCTCATCAATAAATGTGAATGGAAATCACTATTATCTTGGTAAAGGGAATCCGCACTTATCGAAATGAAGAGTGACTCACACTCCTTTTCATAAAGGGTTGTTCATATAGGTTTGAAGCAAATGGTAGATGGGGCTCGTGCCCTTTGAATGAAGTATGTAATGTTCCCAAGAAGATTCACTAGGAACTTAAGGGTTTAGTTCTGATTTATTTGAACTGTTTGTTTGAATATTTTGCAGGTTGCTTCTCAAAGTTGCGCTGGAGATGTTTTGTTGAGTTTTATAGCATATAAATGATCGACGTGGCACAACAATAGATGGAAATAACAATATAAAAAAGAGAGAACATGAGAGAATAACCAAACAACTTCAGATTTGACCTTTATTTATTTAATAAGCCATCCTCCATACAAGTGATATATAGATCTGGAATAATAAAGAAGAAATATAGAACTTGAAGCTGAATATGCCTTCCAGATACAAGCAAGGGGAGTTGTGAGTCCTCCTAGTCTTCCAATAGCAACATGTAAGTCTGAACAAGATCAATTTCTGTCCCTTATGAATACTGGAACCTAGATCTGGCTGAGTTGCACACCTCTTAGTTGGGTAACCCCTAAGAACTTTGACTTCCTCTGTTCTACCCTCCAAATCCTGAAATAAAGCTGTAGATCTATAGATCTAGTCACAAGGAACACATAGACTGATATTCTTAATATTTTATGAGTGATCTAACCTTCCAACTCACTGGATCCATAAGTGATAGTGCAACCTCCTTCAATTTTTTTTTTCCAATGCAATAATAAATCAATATGGAGAGAAAACCCCACATAAACTGATGAGATATGGTGCTATGGTGATGGAAAACCCTTCTGGAAAGGGTTTGGGTTCATATCTACCTCCTCCTAAGAAAATTGAACCTTTCCTTCTCCAACAATGTGCCATGTTTGCAGAAAAACCCCCAAACTTGCGCCCTGTCTTCACAATACCTCCTCAGATGAATCTGAAACTAAGTAGAATGGTGAGGGTGGAATATTTCACCACCTTGACCAATATTAGACTTGGAATAGAGGAATATTTCACCTTCTTTCTAATCTCTAGGGTTTGTTTACTCAAAACCCTTAAAATGTTCAAGCTGCAGAGCTCAAAGATGCTGAGTGAAAAATGACAAGAGTGAGGCGCCCTCCTTTCTCTTTTATACCTCCATCTTCTAATTTTCACTTAAATTATTTTATTTACTTCTAAAGTATTACTTTATTTCCTCCTCTAAGTCAATTAACCTTTTTAAATTCTTTTACCAAAGTCACTTTAATAATATAACCTTTTACTTCTTAGTGACCACTTTTGCACCTCTTAGCCCCCTTTTTCCCATGATACTATAGTCTAGAGGGGTGAATAGACTACTAAGTCTTTCAATATCCTTTTCAATAAGAGGGGGAAATTACAATCTCCCCTACTGGAAATTGCTTACCCACAAGCAATCCTGAATCGATTTGCTGTAGAACCTATTCACTTTCCCAAGTGGCATCTTCTATAGGAAATTTTTTACATTTGATTAAGTATTCCTTGATTTCCCTGTTCCTTAGTTGTTTTTACCTCACCTCCAAAACCTCCTCTGGAATCAAAATTAGGTGTCCTTCTTCGTCTACTGGAGGTAGTTCCTTGTTAGTGACAACATGCCGCCCCACTTCCATTTTTACGCATGATACTTGGAAGACATTATGGATTTTGCTTCCCTGCGGTAGCTCTAATTCATATGCAACTTATCCAACCTTCCTTTTCACCCTATAAGGCCCATATAAGCATGGTTTGAGCTTCTCAATGAAATTTTTTTAATGGATTCCTGTCTATATGGTTGTAGCCTCAAATGGACCAAATCCCCTACCTCCAAAGTACGCTCCACTATGTGCCTATCTGCATATAACTTTTGTTGGTTTTGTGCCCTTTGAAAATGATCTTTGAGTTCTTTAAGAATGTCTTGGATTTCCTGTATCCACTCCTTAGCCATAAGAGCTCTGCTGTCTCCAAAAACAATCTCAACAAAAGTGAGGGGATCATAACTATATAAATGTTTGAAAGGAGACATACCAATAGACATGTGGTAAGTGGTGTTGTAGTAGTATTCACCCAAATATATCCATTTGATCCACACTTTCTGTTTCCCTATCACATAGTTTCGGAGGTGTCCTTCCACCCACTTTTTTACTACCTCAATTTGACCATCTGTTTGTGGATGGTAGCTAGTGTTGGGGGTTAATTTTGTACCCACTAGCCGAAATAGCTCCTTCCAAAAGATGCTCATAAATATACTATCCCTGTCACTCACAATCATTTTGGGTAACCCATGCAACCTGAAGAATTATCTATAAAAACTATTTTCCACTTGATATGAGCTAAAGGCTATGGAGATGGAGAAAAAGTGAGAAAACTTGGTCAAATGATATACTACCACAGATATGCAATCCTTACCCTGTGCCTTGGTAGCCGTGTAATGAAATCCATAGATACACTTTCCAACTTATGCTCTATAATAAGAAGAGGTTGCAATAGACATGCTGGGTGAGTGTGCTCATATTTGTTCTGTTGGAAAGTGATACACTCCTTGAAGTGGTACATGACATCTCCCTTGAGACCTTTCCAAGCAAACCTTTCTCTTATATATCTATATGCTTTAAGTAATCCTTTATGCCCTGCTAATGACGAATCACGACATGCCTGAAGCACCCTTTTCTTGAACAAGGATTTATGAACCAAATAGATCCTCCCCTTATAATATATGATTTCATATATAATCCTATACTTTCCATCCTGTAATTGTCCATCCATCAACTCACATGCAAATTTATTTTTGGAGTACTCTACCAATAAATGAGACTTCCAATCAACTGATATCTCTGACATGGAGTAGGCCGAGGGTATCCTAGACAAGGCATCTGCTACACCATTGCTTTTTCTGTTGACATATTCTATGTCAAAATTATAAGCATGAATCTTACTCACCCATTTTTTTTGTCTCTCATTAAGGTCCTTCTACTCTAGAAAATACTTGAGGCTATTATGATCTGTCCAGACCAAAAATTTTGGTCCCACCAGATATTTCCTGAACTTGGCCAATGCATGCATTATGGCTAACATTTCCTTATCATAAATGGTGTACAACAACTCAGTCCCTCGTATTTTGCTCTCATGGGAAATTTGATGCTTATTCTACGTGATAACAACTCCAATACCCTCACCTGATGCATCACACTCCAGAATGAATGGCTGAGAAAAATACGACAAGGAAAATACAAGAAAAGTGCTCATCACCTTCTTCATTTTGTCAAATGTCAACTATTCCTCATAACTCCACTTAAATGCACCCTTCTTGGTCAAGTCAGTTAAAGGTATGCATAATTGGGAGAATCCCTTAACAAACCTCCTGTAATAACTACAAATACCAAGAAATCCCTTGATCTTGGTAAGTGCTTTGGGTGTGGGATAATCAATGATTGCTTGGATCTTTTCTTTTTGAACCTGTACCCCCTTTTCTCCAATAATGTGCCCCAAATAGAGAACCTCGGTCATCCCAATTTCACATTTTGATTCTTTGGCATATAGTGACTATTTTTCCATGATGCTCAAGACCTCATCCACATGTTTGAGGTGATCATCCAATGTCCTATTGTAAATTAGCAAGTCATCAAAGAAGACGAGTAGGAACTTCCTCAACTATTTGTTAAACATATGATTCATGTATGATTGCAAGGTGGCTAGCACATTGGTCAAGCCAAAAGGCATGGCAAGGAAATCATAATGCCCATAATGGCATTTAAAAGCTGTCTTATGTATGCCATGTTCCCTCATCCTGATTTGATGGTATCCATAGTGCAATTTAATTTTAGTGAAGTATATTGTATGATGTAGCTCATCCAATAACTCATCTATCTTGGGAATCATATACCTATTTTTTATGGTTTTCTTAGTCAAGGATCTATAATCAATATGCATGTACATAGTTCCATATTTCTTCTTTACCAACACAATTGATGATGCAAAGGGACTTGAACTCGGTCTAATATGCCCCATGGATAATAATTTTTTAATGGAATTCTCAATTTCATCCTTATGCTTCTTGGGGTGCCTGTATGGTGTAGTGATGACCAGATTGGTCCCTTCTTCCAATTCTATGATGTGTTCAAACCCTCTATCTGGTGGTTTCCTGAGGAATCAGTTCAAAAAACTTCTTATGCCTGTGAAGTATTTTCTGTATGTATGGAGGATATTGCTTGTGCCCTTCGTGACTCTTCTCCATAACAAAAAATTCTGCTGCATAGGCCACCTCCTCTCACCTAAATATTTCATGCATTCGTTTAGTTGTTACCACTTTAGGTGCTTCTCCTGTCATCCTCTTAAGTGTGACCCTTTTTTCATTCTCCGTGTTGAAAGACATCTCCATGGTTTTGTAGTTGGTAGTGATTGGTCCAAATGCACTAAGCCATTGCACACCTAGCATGATGTTTGTATCTGGTATATCCACTACATAGAAATCATGTGTAAAAGTGTATCTACCCAAGGTCAAGATCATATGTGGAATATACATGTCACAAGCCATGGTGCATACTCTTGCTACCTCAACCAAAACCCCCTTGTTGAGGAAAAGATATGAAATGATCTTACTCAAGCATTTTCAGATTCTACTTGGCTAAAGAAAAATAGACGAGAATATCACCCTATGTTTATAGCCAACAAAAATAACATCCTAACTCACAAGTATTAATTACAAGTGCTTAGGCTAGTATTTTATCAACAAAAAGCTTGCTTGAAATTCACTTTTTATGTAATTTTCTGAACATATCAGTTGCTGAAATAAATGTAAACATAGAAGAAACGTCACCAAGATGATAATCAAGACAGATGAGACATAAAGAAATCCTTTATTTCATTCAGATTCACCAAAGAGTCATTTTCTTTACAAAATCTCATGCAGAAATTTTGGACCAAAGTCAAACTTAGACATCCCTGATGGAACATACAAAAGGACCTCTGACAAAAAACTAAAACTAAACTCTAAAATATGGATCATCTTGCCACAGATTGCTGCCCACTAGACTCTACACAATAGCCTTTGTCAGTCATGAAAAGTAGTTCACAAACAAACAAGTCTACACAGACTATAAAAGATAGATCAACACCTCTGAAAAACAAGTGTTTGAATGATGTGATTCAACCTTAAATATTGCTGTCTACAATAAGACCCTACTATAATAAAAGAGAATTAGGCTTGTGATGAATAAATGAATGAATGAAAATTGAACTATCTCAACATAAACTCAAAGAGAAAACCTTAGTATGCTTCAGTTTCTATCCCTCTTCTTTTTCCTCCCTTTCCTCTTGATTTTAACAAATTATAATTGGTTGAAGTAGTTGAACCAACTCATTAGTTAAGTTAATTAAAAGACTCAACTATTTTTTTTTGTTTTTCTTTTTTTGTGTCTGGAGGAATCAACAACTAGTTGGGCACGTGCTCGCGTTACACGTGGCTGTGTTATCCAACCACTACCACTATAACCTCCAGGTGTGCCCACGATGCCCCTTACGTGGCACACAAGGTAAGTCGGGGGGAATTGAACTCGAAACCTCATGGAACTTCATTTTCACGGCACTTGCCAATTGAGCTGCCCCCCCGGGGGCAAGACTCAACTAACTTTAGTTAGGGGTAAGAGTAATAATTATAATAAGGGTCATAAATAAATAATAACTAGTAGGTGGGACCCCTTGTGACTCCCTTTTGTTCATAACAATCATAACATAACCATTAATTAAGTAAAACACACCTCCTTGTGTCTCCCATCAACATATTCACTTTTGGCAATTTAAGCTCATGAAGTTTGAAATTATTTTCAAAAATATTACTCATATATCCAAAATAAAACATGATGTCCAAAATTTCCTAATGTCAACAATCATCAACAATAAATAAAAATAAAAACTCAAAATCCATATTTTCCAGTCTACGATGAAACCCTTCCTCGATTGTTGTTGTCACCTCTTTATTTTCCTGAATTTTCCTTTGGCTGTGCAGAGCCTTTAGGCCTAATCTGGCTAATCACGTGGGAACAATCGTCCCTCAGATGCATATGAGAAGACATGGATTTGTTAGAGCCATTGGAGGGTGAGGAAGGGGAAATAATGGATTTTCCTTTATCAAGGGCATGGTGGGCCTCAATTTTCAATCTCTTGCTAGCATGGGAGGATTGGACTGGTGAGTGGTCAGGGGAAACTTGGACAATGGGGTTAATAGGCGAAGGAGAAGGCAAGGACAAGTTGGGACAGCCACGATGTTGGGATACTGTCGGGTGGACAATCCCCTGCCATCCATCATTTTCAGGAACCTTTGGTTGTAATGAGACATGAGGAGGTATAGGTCTTGCGAGGCTTGGAAAGGAGGCCTTTCAGGCCTAGGTTGGACTATTCCCTGCCCAATCCAATTGAAAAATCTGGCATGAAACAATTGGCCGAGATCTTGTGAATCAACGTCAAAATGTATGGACAATCTGAGCCTTCTTGGGCCCCGATTCCAATTACCTCTACCTTTGTTTCCTCAACCATGGCTGCCTCGACCAAAAAAACTCATCTTGTAATCAAATTCCTTAAAACATGAGTTGGTCGAGTAGTTCCTCTCTCCTAAGAATTCAGAGCATAACCACAACAACAAGATCGAACAATAGCTCGACTAGGGTGGTGGCTAATGGGAGGAGTAAAGGTGACGTGCAATAAATGCACATTGCCTCCACCCACAATGCATTAATTCGTCAGTACATGCCAATGAGTTCTTCATCAATACCATCAATCAACCCATGTATCGAAACCATCACCCATTAAAACCAATAGCGTGGCCATATCACCCTTCTAACTTATTCCATAACATAATTCAACCATTCTCATAACCATTAACACTATTACCTTGCCAAATGCGCCACCAACATTTCATACCATATGCGTATTAACCATATAACTCAATCAAAATTGCATAACAATTTACTTGCTAGCTAGGATTTAACAATAATCGTTAAGTCCTTCATGCATGTAGTATCGTATATAGGATAGCTTTAAATTCTTCCCCTTTGAAATTGTTTCTCATTTCCTTCCAATTGTTCGCATGTAGTATAGTAAAATTGCAGTATTAGATCCCTTTTATTTGCATTTGTTATATTATTTTTGCCTTTCTCAAAATTGACCTTCATGTAATTTCACTAACATGTTTGTTGCGCAGGTGTGATAAGAACATATAACAATGGTATTAATGAATAGAATAGGCTGTAGTAACATAAGGAATCAATACTTCATAAACTTAAACCATAACCAATAACAAAAGATCTCATCAACCATGTAAGCCTTGTCGCACATCACCACAACATAAAAAATGAACAGATCTGATCTTCAATAGTTCAAGGGGGTCCCACCTACTAGTATTATTTAGCTTTTATAATAATAGGCTTTAGCAACACTTTGCAGGAAAAATTTCGTTGACAATTTTAATCATCAACACCCCTCAAATTCCATGGTGGGAATGTGTCTTCTTTCTACCATAGCAATGGCAATGAAATTATGAGAAGCTCCTCCATCAACTAGTACTGTTTCCCGATGTCCCTGCACAACTCCCTTCATCCAGAAGGTATTAAACTTGGACACTCCACTAATGGATGCAATGGTAGCCTTCTTAATCCCTACAACATGGTATGTGGGTCCCTCTTCTCCTTGTGCATGTGAGACCTGTTCTTCCTCCCTTTGATTCATCTCTATGTTATGAATGGATCCACTTTCATCCTCATCCATATCATTTTCACTATCAGAAATCACTTCTATATAATGAATTTTCCCTTTACCCATACATCTGTGACCTGGTTTCCATGGCTCCTTGCAAGTACATCATAGTTGCTTCCTTATTAATTCCCTCTTAGTAGCTTCATCCATCTTTCCTTTTCCCTTTTCAAATTGTCTAGTTTCTCTCCCTCTTGAAATGATTGTGGATCTAGGTGTGACCTTGTTTTTGTAGGTTACCCCTACCAAATATCTAGTGCACTCAATAGCATCCTGTAAAGTTATAGGCTTGAAGGCCTTAACCCATCCACGTAAAGGCTCAGTTAAACCTTCTATGTACATCATCAATAACCTAAATTATGACATATTTGGAACCATAATTACTACTCTCTGAAACTCCTCAATGAATGCTTCTGCTGACCTTATTTGCCTAATCTACGTAGGCTCCTTGAAATGAAGTTATGAATCCTCCATGTCAAATCTTTCAATGAGTCTCTGGGTGAAGTCAATGTATGAAGTGACATGTTCATAACCCAAAGTGGTCATCCCATGAAACCACCAGTCATGCGCTTTACCATTCAAGTGTAATGTTGCAAACTTGATGTCCTTCTCCTCTTCCATGGGGTTCAAATAGAGGTAGGAATCCATCTTTTGTACCCAATCCTTAGCTGAAATCTGACTAGATCCATCAAAGTGGGGCATCTCCATTCTTCCCGCCTTGTGCCCCAACTCATTGTCACCTCTATAGTGCCCCTTAGACTTTCGCTTGTACATGATATGACAATATTATCCCAAGGAAACCTGTCTTCGAAAACCTGCACTCAAAGAGTTATATGCTCTCTCCATATCCTCCCATTCATCCTCAATGCCTTCATGCCCAAAGGCATTTGTATCCCTTGGCCCTGCCTCCAAGAAGGTAGGCATATATCACCTAGGTGTGGTCCTAATAGCCATGTGGGAATGATAATGTGTGCCTCTAGATAATTTGGGGTCCTCTTTATGATATTTGTGCCCATATTCCTCATCATGACATGTTCCTCCTTGAGATCCACTAGCTCCTTGGTTTCCTTCGAATAGGGGTGGGTCCTTGTGTAACAAACCCGACCCCTAAATACCCTTTTTAGGGATGGGGAATAAATTTTTTGTTCTTCCTAACTATCTCAAGTCCAAATTCTGGGATCTTCATCCTCTTCTTCTCATCTGTAGATTTCTAACGACTCTTACTGGCTCAAAATCCGATCCCTGGTTTGCAAGATACGAACTCCTGAAGTTATCCAAGAGCTATTAGTTGGGGCCTTCGGTGTTCGACATTGAACATTCCTTTTTCCTAATCCCCGAAGTCTCAAAATATCACCACGTGAACTTAGCCATTCAAAAATTGACGTTCGACATTTTACATTGAACGCCCCTTTTTCGGTGTTCGACAGTTGACAATTGACGATCGACGTCCTATGCTTTCAACATTTTGGTAATCGACGATCATCGTTGAACTTTCAGCGTTCAGAGATTGACAATCTTCATTGAACATCCATTTATTATATTATTCTCAAAAATTTCGAACTCCCAAAGCTATCTAGATTCTTGGAGTCCCGGACACATCATCATCCACGTTGGCCAAGTAGGCACGAACTAGAAGCTGACACGTGACAAGGCCATGGGTGACATGTATCCTCATTAGGGGGTGAGACATGTCATGCTATAATAGGCATAAGGGGTTTGTGAATTGGCAATATCTGAGTGATACATGGCATGCGTAATGTGGGTCCACATCACATAGAATGATGTCATTTTTCCACATCATCTTCGACTGATAACTGCCCAGCCCTTCGATCTCATGATCAGTAGGAGTCCATGTGGATCCATAAATCTACGACTCTCATTACTTTATGGATCTGGACTTCAGAGCTTACCAACTCCTCACGTCATGAAATCCCTAAACAGACAAGTCTTTAGACTCTCTAATCTGGCACCAAGTGTCCTCATCCTACCAATGGTTGAGATTCATTTCGACCTTCGCGACTTCATAGGTTTTCACACTCTAAAAAATCTTGGCCAAGTTCCTCTAGAGTACTAAGTCTCTGTACTATACGATCACCTTCCACACATCCTCTCATTCAACAACTCTAGTTCAATGAACAACATTTGATAGAGGGAAAGTAGGGGTCACGTGTCACTCCACGATACATTCCCATTTGGTTTGGCAGTTGAGGGTGGGCTCCTTAGATCGATGACTGAGAGGGATCCTGAAGGATCCAAGGATCAATGGTCCTTGTCACTTCAGAAGTTTGACATTCGGGAGTTCGGCATGTATCTTCTGGATTTCTCTCTAGACCACATTGGATCTATTGCCACATGTACCTAGCATCCACGACCAAGATTTATTCGGGCTTGCAGAGCTTTGGGGAAACTCACGCGTCCCTATACTTCCAAACTTCGGGATAGCTGTTGATATGTGGAAACATGTCCCTCCATATTCAACAGTCCCTATTCACTTTGTGACTCCGACATTTGAGAATTTTCATCTCACTACAAGCTGATAAACGAGGCTGACGAGTGATTGAGGAAGCGATCGCACAAACCCCCTTGCTTGGTGTAGAGAAATTCGGTTTCCAAAATCCTATGGGAGGAGGAGAGTAACCTCCATCCTTGACTGTTATGGAGCAAGGATAAATAATCTCTCTCAGAGAATCATGGTCTAGCTCGGGGGTGGCCAGTGGTAAATCCATCAGAAGTGGCTATGCCCATGGTTGGATGGAAACATGCACCCCTTTCAACTGTCAATATAAGGATCCCACCCTCAACTTCCCAACCAACTGAGAATGAGTTGTGGAGTGACATGTTTTGAGTCGGTAACAGTCATTAGAAAGATACAGACAAGAAGAAGAGGATGAAGATCTTGTAATTAGGATTTGAGATAGTTAGGAAGAACAAAAATTTGATGCCCCATCCTTAGAAAGGGTATTTATGGATCGGGCGTGTTACAAATTGGTATCAGAGCATGGAAACAACACTTGGCCTACTTGGGATCATGCATGAGTCGCATAAAAATATTATTAGATAACCTTGTGTGGTAACACCCTACATCACCTCCCTTCTATAAGAAACTTACCCGAACCTCTAAAAAGAGAGGAACAAAACCTTCCACTGTTGATAGATGTTTTGGAAGTCTGCACTGTATGTTGCTAATGTTTCCAAATAAAGAAGCTAACTTCATCTTGCAATAATATGTGTTGATTATGAATTGGTAGACCAATAACTAACATAAAATGTTTTATCAACACTCAAGTAGTCAGTGAACAATAGGAAAACTACAACGTAAGGGATAGTGACACACCATGAGTTGGGGGAAAGCTCCCGCAATAGAGAGGAAGAATCTGATGAATGGAGGGCGGTGGAAACCCCTCCATATTTGGCTAAAACTATAAGAAGCCTCATGGCAGAATTACCGAGTTATAAGGTTGACAATGAAAGGATGATCAAAGAGCAAGAAGAACAGACTAAAATTAATAAAATCCTCATGCAAAGTCTATCAGATATACAAAGGCAACTGCAACATGGTTTAGCTACCAGTCATGTGGACAAACATCATACTAAGGAAACTCCAAGTCCACCTGAGATATAGAAGCATGGTCCTAAAAGTGGCCACACTAGGAGAGGCACCTCAAAGAAGGCCCAACATGGAGCCAAGAGTCATTCAATGGAAGATTCCTCTCATGAGGACACTGACAACTCCAAGGAATATTCTAGTGGAAAAACTAGTTCCCATTCCCAGATGAAAAGAAAGAAGAGGAATCCTTCCAAGAGTCATGACCTCGAATAATTCAAGAAATCCAAACCACTGACCTTTGATGGAGAGATTAAGAAGGGGGAAGAAGAAAAAGTTTGGCTACTCGGCCTGAAGAAGTACTTCAGAGTTCATGACTACTCTGAAAACTTAAAGGCTCAGATAACCATTTTCAACCTGAATGGGAAAGCTTCCATTTGGTGGGAGGACCTTAGGAATGTGAAAGGAATCCATGAGAAGGATTTTTCATGGAAACAATATGAGAAATACTTCAAGAAGAAGTACCTTTTAGAAAAGTACTTTGATGGGAAGACCAAGGAATTCTATGAACTCAAGCTGGGAAAACTCACCATAGATGAATATATCAACAAATTTCTTGAGCTGATGAGATATGTGCCCTACATAAAATATGAAAAAGTAAATATGCAATGATTTATTAGTGGATTACCTTAGTCCTACTAGGAGATAATTGATTTTGATGAGACAAAGACTTTAGAAGATACTCTTAGAAAAAAAAAGGTATTGCTATGAGAAATTCAAGTATAAGACAAAACCCCATGAAGAATGGAAGAAGAAAAATAATTCGGGATTCAAGAAGAAGAGGTTTAAATACCTGAGATTTAAAAACCATGGTAAGAGATCTAGGATGAGCCTTCCTACCATAACTATGTATCAAAATTGTTTTCCATCCCAGAGTGGAAATAAACCATTCAGAGCAGCTCCAAGTAAGACTGATAACACAAAGAGAGAACCCTTGAAATGTTGGGGTTGTGGAGAGGAACATCTGTTGAGGGACTGTTTGCATACACAAAAAAACAATGGGAGGGTCTACAACATCCAAGATGATACCACAATCAATGATGTGGCTAGGAGCATGCCACAAATTTATGTAGCGTTGAATAATAAACAAGATGATCACCAAGCTTCAGTGGTGGAGATGGAAGGTACGATTTCCAACCATATTGTTTCCATTTTAATTGACCTTGGTTCTAATTTGAGTTATGATACCCTTCAGACTATTGAGAAATGTAAATTGCAACAAGTTAAACATGTTAAATCATGGTTGGTACAACTAGCCACTAGAACCAAAAGAAAAGTAACAGAGATCATACTAGCATGCCAATTCATTATAAGTGGGTTTCCCACCCAAGCGAACCTAAACATACTTCCTTTAGGGTCTTATGACCTGCTGATTGGCATGGATTGGTTGGCTGCCCACAAAACCAAGTTGGACTATTACAGTAAAACTTTGGAGTGTGAAAATGAAGAAGGAAGAAGGGTAACCCTACAAGGGATTCAAAATCTTGTCTTAGCGAGACAAATATCAACCCTCCAAGTGAAGAAGTAGTGCAGAAAGGAATGTCCCTTGTATGCAATAAAAGTACTAAACTCTATTGACAATGACAAACCCAGCCTAGTGGACCATCCCATATTAAGGGAATACAAAGATGTATTCCCAAAAGAGGTGCCCGATATACCTCCAAGAAGGGATATTGACTTTTCAATAGAACTTGTACAAGGAGTAGTGCCAATGTCTAGAACACCCTATAGAATGAGTACACTAGAGCTACTTGAGCTCAAACTTCAGCTTAAGGAGATGTGGGACAAAGGCTACATTTATCCTAGTGTGTCCCCATGGGGAGCACCAACCTTGTTTGTGAAAAATAAATATGGCACACTTAGACTGCGCATAGATTATAGACAACTCAATAAGATGAACATCAAGAATAAGTATCCCTTGCCAATGATTGATGACTTGTTTGACCATTAAGGGGTGCTACAATCTTTTCCAAGATTGAATTGTGGTTTGGATATCATCAAGTCCGAATTGAAGATGAATAAATCCGCAAGACAACCTTTAGGACAATATATGGTCACTATGAATTTGTGGTGGTGCCATTTGGGCTTACCGATGCACCAACCACTTTTATGTGCTTAATGAATAACATATTTAGAAAGTTCTTTGATAGGTTTGTGTTGGTTTTCATTGATGATATTCTAATCTATTCCAAGAATAGGGAAGAGCACGAAGAACATCTCAAGCTATTACTCCAAGCATTAAGAGAACATCAACTCTATGCTAAGCTTAGTAAGTGTGAATTTTTCCAGAAACAAGTCCATTACTTAGGCCATGTTATCTTTGAGGAAGAAGTGGCAGTTGATCCTGACAAGATTAAATCCATCATGGATTGGCCTACCCCAAAGTATGTGTCTGATATCAGATCCTTTATGGGCCTAGAAGGATACTACAGGAGGTTCATAAAGGGATTCTCCAAGATTGGTTTCCCAATCACCTCCCTTCAGAAAAAGGGGGTTAAATTCATTTGGACATTAGAATGTGAAGAAATATTTCAAGAGCTGAAATACCTTCTAACGAATGTGCCTGTATTGAAAATTGCAGACCCAAAGAAGGACTTCCTTGTGTGAACAAATGCCTGCAAGGAATGTCTAGGAGGAGTCCTTATGCAAGGACATGTGATTTGATACGAATCCAGAAAATTGAATGAGCATGAAGTCAATTATGTGACCCACGATATGGAATTGTATTCCATAGTGCATGCTTTAAAAATGTGGAGGCATTGCCTCTTAGGTAGAAGATTTGTACTTATGACAGACCATAGTGGATTGAGGTATTTGTTTGACCAACCAAAACTTACTGTGAGACAAGCTAGGTGGATGGATCTCCTTAGTGAGTTTGATTTTGAAATCAATCATATTAAAGGAAAGGAGAATAGGGTGGGTGATGCCCTTAGTAGAAGTATGAAAGTGGTTCACTTGGTAGCTGTAAGCGCCAGTGAATCAGACATCAAAGAAAGATTCAGAAGTGCACAAGAAATAGATGCATTTTTCAAGACCATAACATCATACCTAAAGAAAGATCCCACATGGTTGAATTAAAAATGTTACCAGATGCTTAATGATGGCCCGCTGACTTACAAGGGAAGATTCTATATTCCAAATTGTGACAACTGGAAGAGGTTCATAATGGATGAACTACACAAAATACCTTATACTAGTCATCTTGGTTATCAGAAAATGATCAACGACCACTAGGAAACTATTTTATTGGTCTGGAATGAAAAAGGACATAGCTGATTACTTAGATAAGTGTCTAGAATGCCATGAAGTCAAAGCAGAGCACTGGCACCTAGCAAGGATGTTGCATCCCCTACCAATTCCCAAATGGAAATGGGAAACCATCTCCATGGATTTCATCACAGGATTACCAAGATCAACCAAACAGAACGATGTCATCATGGTAGTTGTGGAAAAACTGAGCAAGGCTTCTCACTTCATTCCCATCAAGTCAAATTTCAAGGAAATAAATATTTCCAACATTTTCATGAAAGAGATATTCATTCTGCATGGCATGCCCAAGGAAATTATATCCGACATGGATACAAAGTTTACTTCAAACTTTTGGAAATATCTGTTTGTTGGTTTTGACACAAAATTTCTCTTTAGTACAACCTATCACCCTTAAACTGATTGGAAGACAGAGAGGGTAAACCAAGTATTAGAAGACATGCTGAGGATGCATGTAATGCATCAAACCAAGAAGTGGGAGGACTACCTACCAGTGGTAGAATTTGCCTACAACAATGGCTATCAAGAGTCATTAAAAATGAGCCCTTTTGAAGCCCTCTATGGAAGGTAATGCAACATTCCAATCAGCTTGAACAACCCAGTAGACAGAGTTACAATCGGGCCAGATATGATAAAGGAAATGTAACACAAAGTAATTTAGGTTAGACAAAATCTGAAGATAGCCCAAGATAGACAAAAGAGCTATGTAGACATGAAAATGACTCATAGAGAGTTCAAAGCAGGGGATCATGTGTATCTTCGAGTTAGACCCAGGAAAATCTCTTTGAGGATGGGATCTTGTGCCAATATGAAACCTCTATATTGTGGAACCTTTGAAGTTTTGGATAGAGTGGTACCAGTAGCCCATCGACTAACACTTCCTCCCACAGTGAAGGCACATAATGTTTTCCATGTTTCTTTATTAAATAAGTGTGTACATGATTCTAATCATATTATTGACTTGTCTTTGATTCAGGTGGAACCCGAGGGATAATTCCTACCAGAACCTCAATGCATAATAGATAGGAAGGAAACCCCACTCTGGAATAGAACCATTGCACATGTCAAGGTGCAGTGGAAACACTTTGGCCCAGATGAGGCTACATGGGAAATGGAGGATGCCATGAGACATGCATATCCATTTTTGTTTACGTCTGTACATACAAAGCACATCGACAGATAGAACATCGAGGATGATGTTCCTTCAAGGGGGAGGGGATTGTAATACCCCTGTTTCCCCCAGTTTGTAAATATAACTATAACTGTTCAAGAGACTATGGCAGACTAAATATGTGTGAATGTTTGATTTGATGAACCTTTGTATAAAAGGGTCAATGTATGAATTTTATGTTATTTAATAGAAATTGGATATGTGTTTCACAACTGCTGAAAGGGGGAGTTTTCCAAGATAGACCATGGATGATGTGAGAGGGATGGTGAGGGGAAACTAAGAATGGTTGAGATGAACCTCACTAGACCAATACCTATTGGGCATAATTTCTCAACAGTCCTCTGACCCATAAATGAATTACTAGTCAGGTTGGTAGTTAGAAGGCCATCCTCAAGAGTTAATAAGGAGATGGGGTAGGGTATTCATCTATAAGGCTTCCAAGCCTAACCATGTATTGGGATTCATACCCACACAACATTGCTGAGGAATGAAAGAAAGGAGGTAATTTTTGGGGATAGAGACATATATGCAAGATAACAGAGTTGAGAGAACAATCTCTAGAGAAGATAAGTGAGCATGATTCAAATCTGGAGTTGAGAAAAAATCTTGTTTTGGTTGTAAGAAGCCTTTGGCAGGGTCTCTCTACAAGATGATAAATGAGGCTGACGAGTGACCAAGGAAGTGCTCGTGTAGACCCCCTTTCTTGGTGTAGAGAAATCCAATGCCAAAATCCTATGGGAGGAGGAGAGTAACATTCGTCCCTGAAAGTTGTGGAGCAAAGAGAAAGAATATCTCTTAAAGCATGATGGTCTAGCTCGAGGGTGGTCAGTGGTAAATTTGTTAAGAGTGGTTGTGCCTATGGTTAGGAGGAAACAAGCACCCCTTTCAGCAATCGCTTCACATTCTCCATTTCTGATAAGTATTATCATACTCTGTGTGTGTGTGTATTGGATGCGATGATGGAATGTTTGTGTTTATGGTTAAGTCTTTCTGTATTTGAACAGTTATTAGTGTTGAAATAATGTAACTGCAAAGAGTATTCTTATTATTATTGATATTTTATTCATATTATCAATCCCCATTATGGATTGATCGTGTCGGATATTGTAATAGGACCAAATCCCCTTTTGTGGATTGGTCAAAAGACAATTGTAATAGGCAGAATAAGAAGTCGGCCCCAACAGTTAAATAAGAAACCCAAAAATACAATAAAGGTGGGTTTACCCACCCAGATTGAGAAGTCGGCCTTGCCAGTGAAGAGACACTTCACACGTGCCAGAACTTGTATAAATAAAGGAGGCTAGCACCTCATTTGATCACAACTCACTTGCTCAGTTTGAGAGACAAGTTCTGATCTGTTACCGACAAAGGAGAGAGAGAGTGGTGCATATCTTG
>ML823105.1:27308-43039 GCA_009831015.1 Picea engelmannii
ATTCTAATATGCATTTATTTGTCATGACATTATTAGTGTTGCATGTTGAAGCTATGATCAAATTATTAGAAGGATTAAAAGTTGATCACAGAGCTTATCCTCTAACCTAAACTTTTGTCAAGATAGCGTATTGTCTCAGTACATAAGATAGGTTGAAGAAAGCACTCGTCACTTGAGTGAAGGAGACCTGGAAGAAAAACAAGCACTCATTCTTGAGGACAAGGCTCCAGGTTTGACTAATCAAGATTAATAAGATTCAAAGGTACACATGACAAGTTGATGACTAAAGTTGAGATAGCAGTCATCGTAAAGTATTATACTTGATAGCATGTGATCATATAGAGGTATATGTTTTGCCTGATACAACTAACACCTCCTTTAGGAGAAACCTTGTGTGTTAGTTCTAGGTTGCGATGGAGGAAGGCTTGGTCACAACACTATGAGAGTGTTGACCTCATTTCGTATTGTATTCCTTACCTTTAATCTTTGCTTCAGATAAATTATAAGTGATAGCTCTAAAGGAGCTACTAGGATGATTGTTCGTGCTATTGCTTTATATTATCAGAGGGATATTACTCTTGCTTGTTTTTTTGCCGACCTTGCTCTAGGTCACATGTAATAACCCTGAGGAAGCTATGGTGAAGGTTGCAGAAGGCAACATGATAAAGAAGAAACCATAGATGAAACAATCATCATTGGAAGAGAAGAAGGTAGCTTGCATAAGCTAAAGGGTTACTCAGAAGCTGCCATGAACCATGCCATTGAAGAATCTTGGCATAGAAGATTAGCTACAAGGAACTACCTTACATATGCAAAGCGGTCACAGGTTTACCAGAACTCAAAGGTGATCATGAAGCCGTATGGAATGGATGTGCACAAGGGAAGAACATCAAGAACCCAGTTCCAAAGGAGGACAACAAGACATAAGGAGTCCTAAAACTCATCCATTCATATGTGTGTGGCCCAATGACATCATCCTCCATTAGTGGGTATGTATACTATGTATCATTCATTGATGATTACTCTCGTAAGACCTGAATATATTTGAAGAGTTCAAGGAATTCAAAGCCTTGATAAAGAACCTTTCTGAAAGAAAGATCAAGATACTCAGGTCAGATAATGGAGGAGAATATGCCTCAAAAGAGTTTGTGAACTTCTACAAAGATGTTGGAATCAAGAGGGAACTCACTACTCCCTATAATCCCCAACAAAACGGTGTCACTGAACGGAAGAACAGAACCATACTGGAAGATGTGAAGATCAAGATCTTCCTTTGTGCTTATGTGCAGAAGCAGCGATGGCAACTGTTTATGTGCAGAACTGATTATCCCATAATGTACTTGGGCTCAAGAAATCGGAAGAGATGTTCACCGGAAAGAAGCCAGAGTTAAGCCATCTCAAAATATTTGGTTGTCCAGTGTTTATTCATATACCTAAAGAAAAGAGAAACAAGTTGGACCCTTCAGGAAAGAAGGGAATATTTGTGGGATATTGTGAGGTCTCCAACTCCTTTAGAATCCATATACCAGGTCAACATCACATTGAGATCAGCAGGGAGTTGACCTTTGATGAAGATGTAGAACTCAAGAAATCTAAAATATGCCAGCTTGAAGAGGTATATGAAGAGGAACCCGTAATCCCCAATACTGCAATGAGGGAGGTTCCTAGAGCTGCAAAACCAAAGAGGGAAGTCATAACTTCCCCTGATGAGGAAAATCTTGAAGACCATGATGTAACAGATGTTCAAGAATCTCCTCAAATGACCTTCTCCCATAAAATAAAGCCTGCTTGGGCAAGAGAGCTTATTCAAGATGGACAAAAGTATGGTGTTCCAGAAGGAACCTCGAGACAGGTGAAAAGACCAAAGCCATTCTCCAGTTACACGGCTTTGATGTGTGATCTCCTAGATAAGGAGCCTACCTGCTTTGAATAAGCCATTGAAAAGAAGGAATGGGCAAATGCCATGACAGAGGAATACCAATCCATAATAAAGAACAATGTATGGGAAATAGTTCCAAGACCAAAAAGTAAGGATGTGGTATCATCAAAATGGCTCTTCAAAATAAAACATGCTACTAGTGGAAGTATTGAGAAATATAAAGAAAGATTTGTCGCTCGTGGCTTTTCCCAAAAGGAAGGCATTGACTATGAAGAGACATTCGCTCCTTTGGCCAGATACACTTCGATCAGGACCATCATAGCTCTTACAGCTAAGATGAAGTGGAAGTTGCACCATATGGACGTGAAGACAACTTTCCTAAACGGTGTCATCGAAGAGGAAGTGTACATAGAGAAACCTCAATGATTTGAGGTTGAAGACATGAAGTCTCATGTCTATAGATTGAAGAAAGCCTTATATGGATTGAAGCAAGCTCCTAGAGATTGATATGCCCGTATAGATAGTTTCTTGACAAGCTTAGCATTTACCAAGAGTAAAGCAGACTCAAATCTCTACTTCAATATTATGGATAATGAGCCAGTAATCTTACTGCTACATGTGGATGACTTATTCTTAATTGGAGAAGAAAAGTTCATCGCTGAATGTAAAAGGAGACTTGCCTCTGAATTTGAAATGAAATACCTTTGCGTAATGCATTATTTCTTAGGTCTTGAGGTATGGCAGAGTCCAGAGAGGATCTTCCTTAACCATGGGAAGTACATGGTCGAGATCTTAAAGAGATTCAACATGCTGGAATGAAAACCCATGAATACACCTATGGAAGTGAAGCTAAAGCTGTTGGTCAATACTTCGTCAGATTTGATTGATGCCACACTATACAGATAGATTATTGGATCACTAATGTACCTGACGAGCACCAGACTAGACATTTGTTTTGCCGTGAACACCTTGAGTCAGTTTCTGGTAGAGCCCAGACATGTTCACCTAGTGGCTAAAAAACATGTGATGAGGTACCTTAAAGGTACATTAGATTATGGTCTTAGTTATGATGGAGATCATAATTTCACATTGAGTGGATACACTGATTTAGATTGGGCAGGAAGCATTGCTGACAGAAAAAGCACTTCCGGATGCTGTTTCAGTTTGGGATCAACCATGATCTCATGACAGAGTAGGAAGAAATCCAATATTGCTCTCATCACAGCAGAAGCAGAGTACATTGCCGCATGATTTGCTAGCTGCAAAGCTATATGGCTTCATAATTTGTTGACCAGTCTATTTAACCTAGAGATGGAAGCAACCACGATCCTATGTGACAACCAGAGCTGCATAAAGATGACAGAGAATCCTGTATTCCATGATAGGTCGAAGCACATAGAGATTCACTATCATTACATCTGTGACATGGTGCAGAGAGGAGCCTTGAAGCTCCTGTATGTTAGCACAGATGAACAAGTTGCTGATGTGTTGACCAAACCTCTATCTCATGTAACGTTTGAACACTCTTGAGATAAGCTTGGTATAGTCCGAAAGGACCCTCCCTGAAAGGGGGAGTATATATGATTCCTTGCTTTTGACCTCACTGTTAGACGTAAAGCAAGATGATTCCTTGCTTCTGACCTCGCTGTTAGACGTAAAGCAAGATGATATGTGTGTTCCTTACTTCTAACCTCACTGTTAGACATAAAGCAAGATGATTCCTTGCTTCTGACCTTGCTGTTAGACGTAAAGAAAGATGATGTGATGTGTTCCTTGCTTCTGACCTCACTGTTAGATGTAAAGCAATATGATATGTGTGTTCCTTGCTTTTGACCTCGTTGTTAGACGTAAATCAAGATGATTCCTTGCTTCTGACCTCACTGTTAGATGTAAAGCAAGATGATATGTGTGTTCCTTGCTTCTGACCTCGCTGTTAGATGTAAAGCAAGATGATTCCTTGCTTCTGACCTAGCTGTTAGACGTAAAGCAAGATGATATGTGTGTTCCTTGCTTCTGGCCTCGATGTTAGACGTAAATCAAGATGATTCCTTGCTTCTAACCTTGCTGTTAGACGTAAAGCAAAATGATATGTGTGTTCCTTGCTTCTGACCTCGCTGTTAGACGTAAAGCAAGATGATTCCTTGCTTCTAACCTCACTGTTTGACGTAAATCAAGATGATGTGATGTGTTCCTTGCTTCTGACCTCGTTGATAGATGTAAAGCAAGATGATTCCTTGCTTCTGACCTAGTTGTTAGACATAAAGTAAGATGATGTGTTCCTTGCTTCTGACCTAGTTGTTAGACGTAAAGCAAGATGATGTGTCCCTTGCTTCTGACCCAGTTGTTAGACATAAAGCAAGATGATGTATACCTTGCTTCTGACCTAGTTGTTAGACGTAAAGAAAGATGTGACTTGCACTGAGATACCAGCTTAACAACTGTGACATAGAGCCAGTTTAGTACTGTGATGGGCCAACCTAGTGTTGTGATGAGGTATCATTTTTATACTGATACATATTGATGCAGATGATGATGACATTCCTTTAAGAATGATGATGATGCCGATGAAGAAAACTTTCAATGATTTATAGATACGTTAGCCAAGATGACATTGATTATGCTATCCTCCCACTTGATGTTGTTGATGATGTTGTCCTCTCTCTCTTGCATGATGCTGCTGAATTCTTGTTAAGGGGGAGTGTTGAAATAATGTAACTGCAAAGAGTATTCTTATTATTATTGATATTTTGTTCATAGGATCAATCCCCATTGTGGATTGATCATGTCAGATATTGTAATAGGACCAAATCCCCTTTTGCGGATTGGTCAAAAGACAATTGTAATAGGCAGAATAAGAAGTCAGCCCCAACAGTTAAATAAGAAACCCATAAATATAATAAAGGTGGGTTTACCCACCCAGATTGAGCAGTCGGCCTTGCCAGTGAAGAGACACTTCACACATTCCAGAACTTGTATAAATAAAGGAGGCTAGAACCTCATTTGATCACAACTCACTTGCTCAGTTTGAGAGACAAGTTCTGTTCTGTTACCGACAAAGGAGAGAGAGAGTGGTGCATATCTTGGAGAGGACTTTCTATTTTAGCATAGAGATCTCTTGGCATTGTATTGGCTATCTATATTAAGGAAGTTTTGTTGGGTTTTCTTTCCCTAGAGGGTTTCCTAGGATAAATGTTGTGTCTCTTGTGATTGTGTATTTCTCAGTGATCTTGGATTATGCTATTGTTATCTAATGAAATGCAAACATCTATAATAATGGCTTAAACATTAACAAATAGAAATGCTCATTTTCTTCTGTAAACTATTATATCTATATGATCTTTGATTTATCTCAGTTTAGCTGCTAGAGATTCATGGGATGTGAATCCATAAAAGAGTCGGGGTAGGATTAACTAAAATGTCTAAGTCCCGCTGATCCTTTGAATTCACCTTAGAGGGAATGTCAAGTTCATCTTTGTGGGAGAAGGGCGTTTTCCTTCATACTATCCACCCATCTGACCGAGGGCTCATGCCCATGTACTTAACCAATGTGCTAATAAAAAAATTAGCACTTAGCCCATAAGATTTCCCAAAGGACCCATGTGACCGGGGTCTGGGAACTCTCCGCTAGTCTGAAAGGAGCTATCTCTTTCAGCTTCGGGACTTCAAGACTTATGACTCCACAATCCTTGAAAACAACCAAAGGTCAAAGTCGCAAATTGATGAGGTCCATAGTTCTGGGGATCCGATGTGGATCTCTCTCAACCGTTAGATCAGACTTAGGAAGGGAAGCGTGAAGTGCTTTGATGAAGTTCTACTTCGAGAGTATATGAGTGCTCTAGCACTCAAACTACTGAATGTTGGAGTCGCGAAGTAAATTGGGACTGTTGAAAATGGAGGGACACATGTCCACATATCAACAACTATCTAGAAGTTTCGGTATTCATTGATATAGGGATGTACGAGTTTCCCCGAATCTTTGCAAGATGGAGAAAATCTTGGTCGTGGATGCTAGGTACACATGGTGATAGATATGATGTGGTCCGAAGAGAAAGCTGGAAGATACATGCCGAACTCCCGAATGCTGAACTTCGCCGAAGCACTTAATGCTTCCCTTTCTGAAGCCTTAAGTGCCTTCTTGAAGAGAATGTGAAGCGAATGCTAAAAGGGGTGCCTGTTTCCTCTCATCCATAGGCACAACCACTCCCGATGGATTTACCATTGGCCACCCCCGAGCTAGACCATGATTCTCTTAGGGATATTATTTCTCCTTTCTCCACAATAGTCAGGAATATAGGTTACTCTCCTCCTCCCACAAAATTTTGAAAACCAGATTTCTCTACACCAAGTAAGGGGGTCTACGCGGGCACTTTATCAGTCACTCGTCAGCCTCATTTATCAGCTTGTAGTGAGACCCTGCCCAAGGCTTCTTGCAACTAAAGAAAGATTTTTTCTCAACTCTAGAGTCAAAGCATGCTGACTTCTCTTCTCTATAGATTGTTCTCTCTACTCTGCTATCTTGTAGATCCATCTTTGTTCCCCGGAATTACCTCCTTTATTGCTTTCCTTAGCAAGGTTTCATGGGTACGAATCCCATTTCATGGTCAGGCCTGAAATCCTTACATATGGGTACCCTGCCCCATCTCCTCATTAACTCTTGAGGATGGCCTTTCAACTACCAGCCCTGACTGGTAATTCATTTATGGGTTAGAGGACTGTTGAGCAATTACACCCAGTAGGTACTAGTCTGGTGAGGGTCATCTCAACCATTCATGGTTTCCCCTCACCATCCCTCTCATAGAATCCATGGTCTATCTTGGAAAAATCCCACTTTCATAAGTTGTGCAACACATATCCAATTTCTATTAAATAACAAAAAAATCATACATTGATCCTTTTATACAAAAGGTTCATCAAATCAAACATTCACACATATTTATTCCACCATAGTCTCTTCGCTAGTTATAGTTATATTTACAAACTGGGGGAAACATGGGTATTACACCTTGCCATGTATTTTCTCCATCAAGAACTGAGAGAGGATACCCTGATGCTTGTGTTGTTCCTCCATTATTTCTATCATTCTCTCATGTCCACTATGAAAATTTGTAAAGGATATATTTAGTTCGGCATGTCCCATAGACAAATGATTCTGCATCTCCTCCAAATTGCGTTGCATAATAATCTGGCTGTTATGTAGTTTGTCATTTACTGTTTGAATCACCTTTTCAGCTAAAATCTCCGCTTCCTCTGACACCACATTCTCTGTTTCATGAGTTTCCCCTGGTATGCTTTCTTTTGGCTCTTCTCCTTATGGAATATATGATAAATGTTGTCCCCCCATGGCCTCTCCTCCTGGGAATTAGTTTTAATCATAGGTTGGCGAAGGAATTCACTCGGATACCACTATAATGTTCACAAGCAAGTTTGCTAGGAACTCAAGGGTTTAATTATGATTTGCCTGAACTGTTTGTTTGAATGTTTTGCAGGTTGCTTCTCAAAGTTGCGTTGTACACATTTTGTTGAGTTTTATAGCATATAAATGATGGACATGGCACAACAATAGATGAAAATAATAATATACAAAAGAGAGAACATAAGAGAATAACCAAACAAATTCATATCTGACCTTTATTTATTTAATAAGCTATCCTCCATACACATTATATACAAATATGGAATAATAAAGAAGAAATATAGAAGCTGAAGTTGAAGATGCCTTCCAGATACAAGTAAGGGGAGTTGTGAGTTCTCCTAGTCTTCCAATAGCAACATGAAAGTCTGAACAAGATCAATTTTTTTCCCTTCTAAATAATGGAACCCATATTTGGCTGAGTTATGCACCGCTTGGATGGGAAACCCCTAAGAAATTTGGCTTCCTCCGTTCTACCCTCCAAACCCTGAAATAAAGTTGTAGATCTATAGATTTGGTGATGGGGAGCACATAGAGTGATATTCCTCACCTATTATGAGTGATCTAACCCTCCAACTCACTGGATCCACAAGTGACAGTGCACCCTCCTTCAGAAAATTCACCCCAATGCAATAATAAATAAATATGGAGAGAAAACCCCACACAAACTGATGAGATATGGCACTATGATGATGTAAAAACCTTCTAGAAATGGTTTGTCTTCAAATATACCTCCTCCTAAGCAAATCAAAACTTTCCTTCTCCAACAATGCGCCCACTTTGTAGAAAAACCACCAAACTCGCACCCTGTCTTCACAATACCTCCTGAGATGAATTTGAAACTTAGTAGAATGGTGAGGGTTGAATATTTCACCACCTTGACCAAGCTTGGAATAGGAAAAAAGGAATCTTTCACCTCCTTGCTGATCTCTAGGGTTTGTTTACTCAAAACCCTCAAAACGGTGAAGCTGTAGAGCTTAAAGATGCTAAGTGGAAAATGACATGAGTGAGGAGTGAGGCACCCTCCTATCTCTTTTATACCCCCATCTTCTAATTTTCACTTAAATTATTTTATTGACTTCTAAATTGTTACTTTATTTCGTCCTCTAAGTCAATTAACCCTTTTAACTACTTTTACCAAAGTCACTTTAATGATATAACCTTTTACTCCTTAGTGACCACTTTTGCGCCACTTAGCGCCCTTTTTCCCATGAGACTATAGTCTAGAGGGGTGACTAGACTATTAAGTCTTTCAATATCCTTGTCAAGAAGAGGGGGACATTACAAAGTAGCTCACAACTACTTGGATGAGCTAACTCACATTTCCTTCCACAAATATGCTCATTTCCAAATGCATGAAGGAAACAAGTTCACACTAGCACCAATGAAGCAGACTCACACCAAAGTAAGCAAGTCCAATCACATATATTTCCACGAGCGAGCTTGCAACCATTCGATGGAAGGGGCTCACACAACTTCAAGTGAATGGCCATTCACACCTTTAAAATTGAGGGATTGATGTGCTCATTGGAAATCATGTGATGGGAATCAACCCAAATCCTTCATGGAGAATGATGTGATTCATAGAAAGGAATGTGGATTGCTCGATTAATCAACAACTTGGTCAAGTTGGAATTTGAAAGGCCAATAATGGGAATTCAAGTGAGCAATGGAATATGAAAAGCTAACTAGTTGGCATTCGAATAGTCATTACCAAACCTATAAATTTCCCATCGATGGTCGGATTTGGGGGCTTGGTTGTTGGTCTTTTGGAGTTGATTTAGAAGTGAAGGAGATTGTATGTTTAGAACTGGAATTTACCAATAATTCTTGGGTAGTGTTTTGAATGAGTTTTTCAAGATCGTGACATAAGTGGGAGATAGAACAACAAAGAAAATGAAGCCAACTTTGAGTATGAAATCTCATTCTTAATTTTAATAAAGATTGCAAGTTGAGACAAAGAAAGAAAATGTTAATGCAAACATGAGTTTCGTGCCTAGTTTTCTCTTCTCGTTTAACGCTAATGTAATTTGTAATTTCCCTTATGTTGAAATAATCAATAAATCATAACCTAAGCCATTCCGTTGCTCGAGTTTTCTCAAAGTGGGTTTCTCTAGGGTAAATTTGTGTGTCAATTTGTTATCGAATGAATGTGCATTTTAATCTATGTTATTGTTTTTCACAATTAGATAATATAAGCACAATTACCAATTTTATTCAAGCAATGATAAAAATTGATTTGGGATTCATTATGACTAGTTGTATAGAGGGATACATGCTAGATTTTATCGATTACAATATATGGAGGTTAATTTTTATCTAAAGTTTGTCAAACATTATTGATCTTCAACTCAAAAACTATTTCCACACTTAAAAAATAGATTATGAAAAAATTCCTTACAAATACAATTGATCCTATGAATATAACCACTTTACAAAATATTATCCAAAAAATACCCGCTCTTATAAAATCCCTCCAAATCATGAGGGTGGGTGGATTCAAAGTAGTTTCCTACTCTAAAAGGTAGCCAAATTAAAATGAATGAAACAAGCAACCACAACCATAAACTCATAATAAATATTCATCTTTAAAAAAATATATGAACTTAAACAAATTGTAAAATTAAAAAAAAAAAACCATCATAAAAAATAAATATGAATTCATCTTAAAATGAGAAATTATAAACTCATAATAAATATTCATCTTTGTAAAAATATATGAGCTTAAACAAATTATAAACTCATAATAAATATTCATCTTTGTAAAAATATATGAGCTTAAACAAAGTGTAAAATTAAAAAAAAACCATAAAAAAAATAATGAATTCATCTTAAAATTTTAGACTCAAAGAAGTTTGCACATTTTTTTTTAAAGACTTAATAAAGTTAAAATTGAGTTTTTTTTAAATATTTAATAGATTTAAGTTCTAATTAAATTTCAACAATATAACCAATTTACAAAATTCAATAATATATTTTTTAAACATATTACATATCAATTTTAATAATTTTATTTTAAAGTAAAAAACAATATTCCATTAAAATTATAACAAAATTTCCAAATTCTTTTACAGTGTGATGTTCATTCTTAAAATCTATTAATACATATATAAATGTTCATGTGTACTTGATAAATAAAAAATTAAAATGAATTTATAACTAACTAACATTATAATTATTAATTTTATATAGCTCACTCCAAATTAAAATACAATATATATATTTTTTATTTCGAATGGTTAAAATTATAAAATAGAAGCCTTTGTGTTTGTGTTCAAATGATCCAAATTCTTGGAGGTATGTTTCTTGATGTTCATCTGTAAAATCTTTTGATGTCAGATTTGCAAAGCTCGTTTCTTCCTGTAAAATTTGCCTTTGATATGGTTCAAATATAAAATTTGAATGGAAGGATTTAAATTTATATATAGGGTTGTTTAATAAATTTTATTTAAATGAATTTGTTATAACAAATTATTATTAATATAATTAATTTATAAATTTTATTTTAAATATTCAAATATTTTATTATATATGACTGGTTTAAATAATTCCATTTATTAACTACAAATGATTTAAGTTGTCTATTGCATTTCAGAATTTTTGGATATTTAGTTTTTATCAGTTGCATTTTAATTTAATTTATCAATTGCATTTCAAAATTTTTGGGTATTTGGTTTTTATCAATTCTCATTATTATGAATAATATGTATTTCAAAATTTTTGGGTATTTGGTTTTACCTCATTATTATGAATAATGTGCATTTCATAATTTTTGGGTATTTGGTTTTTCCTCATTATTATGAATAATGTGTAATTGTATTTCATAATTCTTGATTATTTGTTTTTTATCAGTTGCATTTTAATGTTTGGGTATTTGGTTTTCCCTAATTATTATAAATAATGTGTATAATTTATCAATTATATTTCAGAATTCTTGGATATTTGGTTTTTATTAGTTGCATTTTAATGTTTGGGTATTTAGTTTTGCTTCATTATTATGAATAATGTGTAAAGTTTTGATATAATATGCTTTATTTAATATGTGTGAATAACACAAATGATAATAATAAGTATCAAACATGTTTATTGAAATAAAGTTATGATTATAATTTTTTTTGAGTAAACTCTATGCTAATTTAATTGTCAAGTGGTAATAAGTGGCAAATGCGAGTTAACTCATCACCATTATATAAGAAAAACCACACTAATGTGTTAGTGGTTTTGGATCGTTAACCTATTTTCTTTCCGTTATCACACTAAGTTGCCTTTGGTCTTTAGCCCTTAGTTTCATCTTTTCCTAAGCCTTTAGATTTTAATTTTTTGATTTATCCTCTTAAACGTGTGTTTGTTTAGGCCCCCTTGATAAATAAAGTGTTGAGTCATGACTTATGTTTTGATCCTCATACAAATTTTGGACCTCAGACCATTTTGTTCATGACTTATCTTTGATTCCCTTCATGATTTGTCACTGGTATCAACTCACCCCACGAATAACTTGATTTGACATGCCATTTTCCTCACTCATGCCTTCGTAGCCTTGCCTTGTTGTCCTTTTGCTTACGAGTAAAATCATGAAGATGGGTTACACTTTTGCTTGTTTTATGACAAAAAAAACTGTATTTTCACAAGTTATTCAACTTTCGACATACAAACGTATTTTTTTTTATTTAGAATTTCACTTTACAGTAAAAACAAAACTTGTGAAGAATTGTGTTAGCTTTCCAACGACTATTTTTCAATTTTTTTACTATCATGATTTGATATGTCAATTTGACAATTGTTTAATAGTATGTTCCTTAAACATGAAATGAATGATAATGGGTTACTTATTTTTACAACTATGTATCTATTATTAAACTTATATTTTTAAGAAACAAAATATACTGCAACAATATACAAAGACTCTATTTTATTATGACTATAATTTTGAATCTAACGGATGAATATTATAATTTCTAGAATTTTTTGAAGTTGACCAAGCTGAAAATGTTGCAGATTTTAAACACATGTTGTTCTACACGTTGTATCTATCTTAATTTTTACTTAAAACTAAAATCTAAATATACCCTTTTGAAAATAACAGTTTAAGGATTATGAATATATTTTTTTCCAAAATTTTCACTGTATATTTTTAGAGATACCGATATTTCATTTCACCAAATCATAATATTTGCTAAAAATATTATGTAGTGTTTTTTTTTTAAATTAAATTAAATTAGATAAAAATTAAAAAAAAAATAAAAAAAAATTATACGAATTGAAAGTAGATTCAATTTTGGAAATGCTGGTGTCATTTTTGAAACCAAATTCTCAGTATTTGCAGGAGTCTGCAACCTCCGAAGTTCAGTTAAGCTTGGGGCAATTCTTTGGTTTTAGTTTTCAGTCTCAATTTCTTTTTTTCGGCCGAAATAATATTTCGGCTGAACAAATAATATTTCGGCCGAAATACTAAAATCTAACGGAAACTGTCAAAACTAAATGGTTTCCACGTTTTTCAGCCGAAAAAAAATTCTTTCGGTTGAAACAAAATTCTTTCGGCCGAAAGACAGTCGAACGAATTCCATCCATCAGAAAAAATGAAACGACACGTCGTATCGTTTTATTTCATGCCAAATTGTATAAATAGGCTTTCGACCGAACACATTTAACACAATTCATCAGATGGACAGACAAATATAAGCTCGAGGATATGAATTTCAAAGCATTTCTATTACTAATTGCAACTGTATTCTTTTCTTTCTTTATTTCTTCCCTCTGTTCCATAGACTTAATCAGAGGATCGATATCAATACATGGTGGTTTTCTAGAGCACTTAAACAAAGTTTCGAATCATCTTTTTGGTTTTTGTTGAATAAGGTAAATTATGTTTGTTCAAGTTTTTATTGGAATAACAATTTATATGTTGAAAGATAAATGTTAGCATTTTTTCAAGGTGAAGTCTTTGTTGAACATATCTTTTATAGTTAACTATAAAATTCATGGGAAACAAAAGTTTGCGCAAGAGAAAATATGACACACTCGAGATGATACTCGCCAAATCGAACAAAGGAAAGAGATTTATCGGAGAAAGAAACAAGAACATGCAAATATTGAAGAAAGAAACGATGATAATGTCAATAGAGATTTTCGACAAGAAGAAGTTCAACTAGGTATGCATGCACATATGATGATTGAGCACACGACACACATTGGGACTGTATTCAGAAAGTACAAAATTCAAATTAAAAATATTGTAAATAATATAATTGATTGTAATTACAATTTGATATTTTTCAAAAAAGATAAATAGATTTGTCTCATAATGTCGAAGAAGACGATGAAACCAAAATTGAATCAGAAGACGAATCACCTATAGGTATGTGTACAAAAATTTAGATTAATACAAGATGAACACTCAAGTATATATAACTTAGTGAATTTGTGTTCGGGTTATGTTTTTTAATATAAATTTTAAATTGAAATATGCAGGAGAATCTATCAACATTGATGATGAAATATTAGAAAATGTTGATATTGACAAATTTGGGAAGAAAAAAGCTAAGCATTATATAAGATATCAAACTAAGAATATGTATAATACTTATTTCAAAGATGAATCAGTAACAATACAGGCTCAACTTTTATTTTCTCTATTGAAGTCGAGAAAGTTAAAAGAAGCTACATCATTATTGGGTATTCAAAAGTCGACAAAGGATACAAAGATGCAACATAATGTCTTTAACAATATAACTAGTGTATTAAAAGCTTTTGGAAAATCTCAAAAAGAAGATGTCCGTGTTGCATGTAAAACATTACAAACAACAATTATTTTAGGGAGCAATATAAAAGATCGTTTGACACTACACATGGCAAAAACTTTGGGAACGTCAAGAAAAACATTGCAAAAACATATAAAATTCCATTTCCAAATAGATGTAAATGATGAATTGGCTTGTTGGACAGGGATTTCTAGACAACCCTAAAAAGATAGACTTGCAGAAAATGTTAAAGAATTGGCCTGTAATTGTTGGTTGGAAGAATCTCGTGTTTCACCACATACAAGGGACGTGTTGCATCAAAGAATAGCACGGAATCAATATGAATAACATCCAAAACATATATTGTCAATGACACAAATAGAGTTATTTAATAAGTTCAAAGAAGAGCACAAAGAAGTTAAAATTTCCATCAATACATTTGTGCAACAAAAACCATGGTTTGTTAGACCCATCACTATCCGTGACACATGTTATTGTCGTTATCATGTGGAGTTTGAGTTGCATTATGGCACTTTTTTGGGATTTTGGTAAAACTTTATGGCCAGGTTCACCTCCTCCTTCCACAGTTCGTGTTTTTATATCTGAAATTCTATGTGAAAGAGAAGATGATGATTTATTTTAAAAAAAAAATGTGTTGGTGGAACGAAATGTGATCGTTGTGGAAATCTAAGTTTGTTTCATTCAAAGTATCATATTGATATGAATGATCAATCATTTTATAATATAAAAGTCAATTGGAAGAGATATGAATATTTGAGCAACACGACTCCACATTCTTCAAATGTTATTTCCAAAAGGCTTGATTTGAAGGTATATAAAATCTGTATAATAGAGTTTTTGAAGAAGTTTGAGGAAGAAATCTATAAATACACCAAACATTCACATAGAGCTCGATGGAAATATCTACAATTCAAACAATCCCGTGAAGTGTTTCCACCAGGGACAATTTTGTCTGTAGTTGATTATGCAGAGAATTACACATTCGCTGCACAAAAAGAAATACTGAGTGAATATTATCATTCAAATCAATTTACCATATTTGTCCACGTTCTATATAGACATGCTCAACGGATTCTTCCAAACATAGAAATCATCAACAATAATCAACATGCTATTAAAGAATATCACTTTTATATAAGTGATGATCGAACACACGGCACACATTATGTACAACATTGTTTTGATAAATTTTATGATTCATTGAAAGAATGCGAAATCATATTTGATCAGCATTGGATATGGTCCGATGGGTGTGTGGGTCATTTCAAATCTGCACGATCATTCTATTGGTTATGCCGCCTTCATAAAAAATTAAATATTACACATTGTTGGAAATTTTTTGAGATTGGTCATGGAAAAGGAGAGCATGACGGTGCAGGAGCATGTATAAAACAAGCACTTCGAAGGTATTAGCTGAACCCTCATGCCGATCGATTTGAATCCGCTAAACAAGTTGTTGAATGGTGCAACATGGTGCTAAGCCATGAATATAATCTGTCAAGGGATGTGAGGTGTGTCTATATATAAATGTTACATGTATATACACAAGATATATAAATTTGAACGTGTTCAAATTTATATTCAATCTTCAATCATTTTCTTGAGAGATTTCAAGTTAACAAGTTCTTGTCTTGTGCAGGTATTTTTGGCATGTTGGAATCGAAGATGTAAATAGATCAATCTC
>ML823106.1:2822-19012 GCA_009831015.1 Picea engelmannii
TGATGCCTCTGCATCCTCAAAGGTCCGAAACCCTGCACACTCAATGAAACTGAGTCAGCAGCACCTATCTACAACAAGGTAGTAAAAACATCCTGTCATATAATTTAACGCATCACAATGGAGGAAAAAGTTTTGTCATCATATTAATCCAGATCACTTGCAAGCAAGTGTCCTCAAAGAATAAGTTTGGTAAGTGCGCCAGAGCGGGATGTTACAATATTAAATAAATAAAAAAACATTATCCCACATTTTGTTATCGATAATGGGATTGATGGTTTATGTTTTATCATTGACTAATCTACAAAGCCATGCCATAATTTCAAATTATACTCTTTGGATGGTTGTTTCTTTCGATAGAATGTAATTTTGTCTATTTGATGATTAAAAATATTCTAAGGTTATTTATTTTGAATATTTACAAATTGGTTTTGTTTTTTTAATAAATTTTTTATTTTATTTTATTTTTTATTTAGGTTGTTAGTAATTTAGTCTATGTAATTTGAATCAATAAACTGAAATAAATAAATAATGTTAAAATAAAGTCCAAAAGAAACATAAAAGAAAATATAATGCTTTTCATTATTAAATATTAGAAGAACTACATCGATATTTGTATACTAATGAATTAAATTCAAATAGTTATGATGGTTACAAGAGCTTATGTAAGGAACTACATTAGAGACACTTTTTGCTGATGATGAAACAATTACTTCAAGTTGGTTCATGCATGCAAGACCATAACCTTGCCTCAAGTAATACCTTTCCCTTCCAGGGGTTACTTCAAATCATTACATGTTCCTTGATAAAACAAAACGTGAAACAATTACTTCAAGTTGGTTCATGCATGCAAGACCATAACCTTGCCTCAAGTAATACCTTTCCCTTCCAGGGGTTACTTCAAATCATTACATGTTCCTTGATAAAACAAAACGTGAGTGTACTCATTTAATCAACATGTATCTCCTTTCAAAAAACTTGATATACTTTTCCAGGGTTGGTACAATCTTAACTAAATTTGTGAGAATAAAGAAACATATGTACATATATCTAAAATCAATAATTTATGAAGTGCATATATTGCTTATCATGCTATGAACGAAAGATCACTCCATTCTAAACCATATTATGCCTTTCTATCTAGAGGCGGGGCGCAACAAAGGAAGCTCACCATTATCTTGTAACATGATCTATATCTTCTTTCAACAATGTTTTGTACCTTAAAGCGACCATGTTGGGTTAATGTAATTCCTAGTAGTTTGAATTAAAAAGAATAATAATAAATACTAATATGATAATAAAATAATTAAGAAATTATAAAATAAAATAAAAAAGTAAAAAGAAGAGAAATTAAACAAAGGAAAAGCTAAATCTAGAAAAGGTTAAAAGTTGCATGATTAATTACTTGATGACCAATGGAACCTATGCATGAGATTTTTGCATGGATGGACATGAACAAATCTATTTAATGAATCTGGAGAAGGGAGTGAGGGATGTTTTTTGCTTGGGAAATCTTAATATGAAAGGATTAGAAACTGACATAAGTTGTGGATTGAGGTCTTGATGGGATCTTAGTCATGATGACTGAGAGGTTGGTTGGGAGGAGTTTTGTCCCCCACACATGGTTGTACTTAACGTTTTTGGAAGCTTCACATTTCTTCACTCACTTATATTGTAAATCAGTTATCCATGAATATTTCAGGTATGACTCTCATGACTCATTACCTTATGTTGACTATGAAACCAGAAAAGAAATGATCTTTACTTTTATTAGTTTAATGATTTGCAAACTGTTGTGTTTAATTTATGCATGTTGAACTTGTTGGGTTGAATTTCACATATGGTATCGTATTTCTAGTTCTAATGATGTGGACCTTAGGAATTAAAATTGGATTGAATTTTATTTTTTTTGTATTTTTTTTGTTTCTGATTTCTACTTGAGCCTTTTCTTAGATAATTGATGAAAAATTGTGAACCTTATGAAATGAGAAGTAAATTTATTATGAAATGAGTTGTCTTGTGCATCTTTATCGAATACTTCTTTTGAAGATCAAACACGTAGAAGGAATGCACACACATATATATGTGTGTGTGTGTGTGTGTGTGTGTGTGTGTGTGGCTTATGAAACGATAAGTAAATTTATTATGAAATGAGTTGTATTAGGTATTTGTGATTCATATTGGATCATTATATTGTTTTCCATCTATACTGATCCTTTCAGAGTGGAAAAATTGGAGGAATAAGCTTGCAGGGCCATTCTAGTGGCAGGTCCCAGTTTGGAAAATTGGGGCCCAGAACCTTCTGATGCCATTTTGAGGCATCAGATGACATTTTTGGGGGTTAAACTCTCCCAATATAGCATGGGCCCCATGACACTATTCTACACATAGATACATTTTCAATGGTGCAAAAATTGTGTCAATCAGAGTTCGTATGCAAAAGTTATGCCTCTTGCAAGTTGACCTACCATATTGACCACCATGGTATGAGAGGGTTCCACATCAACCCATGTTACTCACACATATGGGGCTAACCACGTATGTAATTTCAAGAATATTCTAGAAGTTCCAAAGACATATCACAATTGATGGTTTAGGATGTCAAAAAACTATCCATAGGTGGCTATTAGGCTATGTTAAATACCAGGCCACTGGGAGGGGAAGGGGTTCTATTCTTTGCATTGTATCTTGTTCCATAGCTGAGAAAAACATCTGAGAGTGGTATTTTTTTAGCATAACAAAGGATTAGAGATTATGTAGCATCCATACATTCCACGGGTCAAAGGCAACTCCACAGAGAGTGCCTCTTTCTTTTTGCTTGCATCATTTATATACCAAAGAAAAGAGATCGGTGCAACCTCACCTTCTAGCTAGGTTTTCTCCCGTATTGGGTTTCCAGGTCATATATTGTGTTTATTTGTGGATGGTGTGATTGTAATTTATTATTCTCTATTTCCCGCATTTAATCTATTTTGTGCAAAAGAAGAAAAATTAGTAACTAAATATTCAGAAAATCTAAAGGAAATTTAACCTTAATAATAAATATTTCAGTTATTTGTCAGATTTTTTGTGACAAACTGTTCCAGTGGAATATATACGACAATTTACATATCATTTTTTTGCATACTTGTTTTGAAGATTAAACCTATATAAATAATGTGTGTGTGTGTGTGTGTGTGTGTGTGTGTGTGTGTGTGTGTGTGTGTGTGTGAGAGAGAGAGAGAGAGAGAGAGAGAGATTTATACCTAAGTACAAGTAAACACCATTGGAGGAGAATGAATGAAATTTCACTTTACATTCACCTTGATGTTGTTGATTAAGGTTGGTTGTCATTGATGTCAACCTTTGAAGAAAGTCCGATAGAAAACTCCGGTAGCACAAAGGTTTGGGTAATGGACCCAAGTTTGTTTGATGAAGGATGACTCATTATTGGCTTGTCATGGCTGATAAGAACTACAAATGGATGAACTCCAAAGTGATCCCCTTATGGTGAAATCCCTCACGGTAAGACACTTTGCAGATTGAGTTATCCTAGAAGTATGGTTAAAGAACCCATGCTTAATTGTGGAATAATGAGATGAAGGTAAGTGAATTTGTCAATGAAACTATTCTAGATGGATAGTGCTTGTCATTCCATTTCCAGTGGTATGTGGAACATCACATAACTCCTCATGGTTAGAGAGTTATGGCCATGTGAAGCTGGAGGACCGTTATGAGTCATCTAGAAGCCCCAAAAAGTCAAAGTGTTTGCAAAAGAAATTATTTAAATAATAAATTTAATGGAGAACTCCCTAAAATAAGGAAAGTGGGGTGCTACATGAAAGTATAAATAAGAGGCAAGGCTCTCTCATTTAATTACACTTGAACACATTGAATATCTTTTGTTGTGTAAGGCTTATTGCAAGTACTCATTGATACATCTGAAGTTGTGAAAGTCTGAAGTAGTACGAAGGGTTGATGGAGAAAGTTTCGGAATTACAGTGAATACTAAAAAAATCTAGTTTCTGAGGCGTACGCGGGCTGACAGTGTATTAGGGTGCGTACATATTGAGGCGTACACAATCTGAAAGTGTATTAGGGTGCGTACGTATGCGGGCTGGAAATATATTAGGGTGCGTACATGTTGGTAAAGCCATGGAAACTTGAAGAGATGAAGATGCAAAGGTTCTATATTCTGAGATCAAGCTCCCAAGAAGGTCTACAGTGCTCAGATACATCAGATCTATCCATTGGTTCAAAAGCTATGTCTTATTTCTATGAGTAGTTGGATTTTGATGTATGCATGAGAAATAGTTATGGAGATTTGAGAATTCTCCCTACAGAGACTAGTGGCTGCATGGGAACTTCTGTATAATTCATAACTACATAAATACAATGTTGGTATAATTTATCACTGATACATCTTGTTAGAGTTGTAGCACATCTTGTATTTCTTGGCATATAGCTAAGGGTTTTTATGGTACATGGTTGAGAGCTTCTATTTGTGAAGTGGTTGATGTATTGAGAGGATGAATACCAGAGAGGTTTTGATGTCTGGATCATGTGAGGGATAGTATACTTGTTTATGCGAGCACAGGGTACAGATACAGTATGGACACAGTGACAGGTTACAGATCTATGTGAAAGTAGTTACAAAGGGTCAGAAGTTTTCAAGAGAAAGAAAACCCTAGTTTTTAGAAGGCATACATAGGATGCATAACAGTTTGGTCACATACATACATGGGATGCATAACGTATAGGGCACGTACATACATGTGTTGCAGCACTACAGGTCACGTACCTGTTGTATTTTTGTTGATACATGTTCAGTTCAGGTACATATTGATTATAGGGAAGTTGTACAAGTTGGATGCAATTCAATGGTATAGGTTGATACAGTTGTACAGTGGTATATCTCACAGTGATAGTGTGACAGTGGTTCCATCATTCTACTTATACGTTAGGGCAGTTGGATTGAGAAAGGACAAGTGGTTGTAGCCACCTTCCGGTTGTAGCCGGAGAACATAGGGGGTTGTAGCCTCCTTCTAGTTGTATCCAGAGAATTGGGGAGTTGGAGCTTCTCTCAGGTTGTAGCCTGAGAAACTAGGGGGTTGGAGCCTCCTTTCAGTTTCAGCTGGAAAACAAAGCAAGTTGGTGCTTCTAATGAATGTAATTCTTCAAGACATATAAGAAAAATCATTCTATGGTTTTCTCCCACTTTGGGTTTCCACGGAAAACACTAGTGTACTATGTATGTGTATGATTGTTCATTTTTTCATTGCTTATATACTTAGCAGTTTTTGGATGATAATGTTACATTGATATTTCACTTCGATTATATGGTTAAAAAGGATTAAATTTCTCTTTTATTGATTCAGCCCCCCCTCTCAGTAATCCAATAATTGGTATCAGAGAAGGTTCCTTCAGAGATCAGTTTAACCACTGAAAGGTAGATCATGGAGACCAACAACTTGTATAAAAATGGAATACCACAGTTTGATGGGCAAAAGTATGCATTTTGGAGCATAAGGATGAAGACATATATACATGCACATGGATTTGAAATTTGGAAATCAATTGTAGATGGATACATAGTACCAGTAGTTCCGCCAACAAATGACAAAGCATCGAAACTCGGTCAGAATAATTCCAAAGCCAAAAATGCACTTATGAATGGTCTTGGTGAAACAATATTCACCAAAGTTGCACATTGTAAATCCGCTAAAGAGATTTGGGACAAACTTCGAAATATTTATGAAGGAGATTCAAAAGTAAAAGAAGCAAAGCTTCAAACTTACAAAGGTTAGTTCAAACAATTAAATATGAGGGAAGATGAGAATATTGCAGCTTACTTCTTACGAGTTGATGAAACAATAAATGCAATCATGGGATTGGGAGAAGAAATCAAAGAATCTGTAATTATTCAAAAGGTACTAAGATCTCTTCCTATGAGATTTGACCCTAAGATATCAGCACTAGAAAAAAGAGCAGATATAAACTCAATAAGCATGGACAAACTACATGGATTATTCACAACATATGAAATGAGAACTAAACAAGAAAATCCAGATGTAAAAGAAGAAGCCTTCAAAGCATACAAAATATCAAAGCAAAAGGGAAAGAAACAAGAAAAATAACATAGAAGCAATAGTGACATCTCGGAAGATGATGAAGAAGTGGCCAACTTTGTCAAAAGATTGAACGAGGGAACCACCGGCAGGTATAGAGGTAAGATTCCTTTAATTTATTTTAATTGTGATGGTATTGGTCATTTTTCTAACAAATGTCCTCATAATAAAAAGAGAAATGATGAAGGTTACTCAAAAATAAGACAAACATATAAAGGCAAAAGAACCACAAATAAGTTTTTTAAGAAAAGCTTATGCACCAAAGATGACATCTCATCATCATATGAAGATGAAGTCTGTAACAGTGAGATATAAAGAGTTTTATTCATGGCAGTAGAAGACTCTGATAAACAAGACTTTGAAGAAGAATATGAAGAAGCCGAAGAAGAATATGAAGAAGCCGAAGAAGAATATGAATAAGTCGAAGAAGAAATTGAAGAGGCATAAGTTGACTATTGAGAGGAATTGTTGAGTGCCATAGAAGTTATCAAAAGAGAAAAGAGGAAAAACAAGAAGCTACAAGCGAAACTAGACATGAAAGAAGAAACTCAAGAATTAGAACAAATGATCACAAATTTGAAGGTTCAAATTGAATAAGATAAAATAATTGAAGAAGCACTCAAAGAACAACTAGAAGAAAAATACATGATCATTGAAAATTTTGAAGCAAAGATTGTCACATTAAGAAAGGATCTTCAAAAGAAAAATATGCAGAACAACTCAAAATTTTTGAATGACATTATCAACAGTCAAAGGCCTAATCATGAAAAGTCTAGACTTGGATACAATCATATAGAAAAGGGATCAAGCTCCAAAACAACAGAACAAGAAACATATCCAAAAAGCTATGCAGAAAAAATCAAAGGGGATAGGAAGGTCTACAGAGAAAATTACAGGGACACTCCTCCACCAAGAAGATTCATATTTCAGAATCAATGACTGGCAGAAATAGATAGGTCTCAGGAAGAAGAATGATTCATAAGAGCACCTCCTTTCAGAAGATATTCAACTCCCAGGTATCAAACTATCTTTTTTGGTTTATGTTATGCATGTAGTAATTTTGGACATAAAGTTGTGAATTGCAGAGCTAACAACAGGAACATAAACAACTTTGAAAGTGATACACAAAAGGGTTATCCAAGAAGGCCTAGTGAAACACAGATAAGAAGTTACAATAGGTTTGAATCATTGAGCACTGAAGTGGAATGCTACAAGTGTAACAACTTTGGACACATGGCCAAGATTGTAGAATGACAATCCATCCTAGAGAACCACAACAGAAAAACAACAATCATAAACAGGAACCTCAGAAAAGGACATGGATCAAAATCAATACAACAATGAAGAATGCACACTCGCTCTACAAGCTAAGCAGAAGAAACGTGGTTGGTATGTTGATAGTGGTTGTTCAAAACACATGACAGGTGATAGAGACAAGTTTCTTACATTAAGAAAGGAACGAGATGGATCAGTCTCCTTCGGAAATGATGATTCAACTAAAATCATTGGACAAGGCACAGTCAGAATTGGGAACAAGAATACAAAAGCAGAAAATGTTCTAGTAGTATAAGATATGAAACATAATCTTCTAAGTGTGAGTTAAATGTGTGACCAAGGTCATAAAGTTACTTTCAATTCACAAAAGTGAGAGATAAGAAAAGAAGGTTCAGGAAAATTGATTGCTACAGCTACGAGAACTTCAAGCAACATATGTGTTAAGTGAAATTGGAAATGAAAAGTGTTGTCTAGGAAAGGAAGATGAACGTTGGCTATGGCACGGAAGAATGGGTCACATACATTTTGATAACCTTGTCAAATTCAGCAAAAGAGAAGTAGTCAGAGAAATTCCCCAGATCAAGAAACCAACCAACACTTTATGAAAGCATTGTCAACAAGGAAAGCAAGCAAAGACCAGGCTCAAATCAAAGGAATATTCAACAACAAGAGGTCCACTAGAAATTGTGCATACTGATATAGTTGGACCAACTACAACAAAGGGTTTAAAAGGTGAGAAATACTTTATGTTATTAGTTGATTATTATACAAGAATGACTGCAGTTTGCTTTCTCAAGAATAAGTCAGAAGCTTTTGAAAACTTCAAGATCTACAAGGAAATGGTTGAAAATGAAATGGATTAAAAAATATAATGATTGAGATCTGATAATGGAGGAGAGTTCACTTCAAAGGAATTTATGGACTACTACAGCAATCATGGAATAAAAAGGAAATTATTTGTTGCTAGGACACCTCAACATAATGGAGTTGTTGAAAGAAAAAACAGGACAATACAGGAAATGGCTCGAACAATGCTAATGGATTCCAAATTGATAGATATTTTTTGGACACAGACAATGCATACAACATTCCACATTCAAAATAGAGTAATGTTCAGAAACAACACTGACAAAAATCCCTACGAGCTATGGAAAGGAAGACCAACAAATGTGAAGCACTTCAGAGTTTTTGGAAGCAAATGCTACATCGAAAGAGAATATGGAAGAATGAGAAAGTTTGACTCTTGTGTGGACAAAGAAGTACTTGTTGGTTACTCAAGTACAAGGAAACCATACAAGTGTTACAACCTGATAATGAACAAATTTTTGGAAAGCATCAACGTAACAATTGATGAAATAGGTAGACAAGAATTAAAGGAAGAAAAAAATGAATCAATGGAACAACTTTACGAATAAGAAACAAAAGATGAAAAAGAAGGGGAAGATGAAGAGGATCCGACGGAAGAAGAAGAGAAAGTTCAACAAGTGCCTCCAAAGACACCTAGCAGATGAGTACAGAAGAATCATCCTTCAGATCAGATTATCGAAAACAAAGATGTAGGAGTTGAGACTAGAAGAAGAATGTGTTCACCAGAACAAATGCACCTAGCACTCTAATATATGATTGAACCAACCTGTTTTGAAGAGGCCAACAAGGATGAATTTTGGAATAAGGCCATGGATGAAGAACTGAATCAAATAGAGAAAAATGACACTTGGGAATTGGTTCCAAGACCAAAGGATAAGAATGTGATCGACACAAAGTGGGTATACATGAATAAATTGAATGAAGATGGACATGTTACAAGGAACAAAGCTAGATTAGTATGTAAAGCATATGCACAGGTTGAAGGAATCGACTTTGAAGAGACATTTTCCCTAGTTGCAAGAATGGAAGAAATTTGATTGCTTTTAGCGTATGCATGCTCAAAAAATATTAAACTGTATCAGATGGATGTAAAATTAGTTTTTCTAAATGGGAAAATTGAAGAAGAAGTCTACATTGAACAACCAAAAGGATTTCAGTTGTCAGAGAACAAATATTATGTGTGTAAATTAAAGAAATCCTTGTATGGTCTAAAACAGGCTCCTAGAGCATGGTACTCTAGACTGGATAAATATCTACAACAGGCAGTGTTCAAAAAAGGAAGTGCAAACAACAACCTCTACATCAAAGTAAGTCAAGATAGTATTTTATTAATTGAAGTTTATGTTGATGATATTATTTTTGGTAGTGATGATGACAGGTTAAGACAAAAATTTGCAAAGGATATGCAGAATGAATTTGAAATGTCATTACTTGGAGAACTATCCTTCTTTCTGGAACTTCAGATACGTCAAAGAAACCAAGGAATTTTTATTTCTCAAACGAAGAATATCAGAGAAATGCTAAAGAGGTTCGGAATGGAAGATTGCAAACCAGTTATCACTCCCATGCAAACTAGTTGCAAGTTGAGAAAATATGATGATTCAAAGTCTACAGATCAGAGGAAATACAAGTCAATGTTTGGTAGCCTACTATATGTGACAACATCCAGACCATATGTAATGCAGGCAGTTGGACATGTGGCACAATTTCAAGCAGCACCAAAGGAATCACATGTATTAGCAGTGAAGAGTATTTTCAGATATCTCAAAGGAACAAAAGAGTTTGGATTATGGTATCCAAAAGGAAAGGATCTATCACTTATTGCCTACACAGATGCAGATTGGGCAGGTTGTATTGATGATCGACGAAGCACTAGTGGAACAACGTTCTACTTGGGTAAGTGTTTAGTATCATGGCTAAGCAAGAAACAATCATCATTATCTTTATCTACAGTCGAGGCAGATTATATTGCCGCAACAACATGTTGTACACAGGTTCTTTGGATGAAAAAAACTCTGACAGATATATAGGTTGACTATGATGAGCCCATTCCAATCTATTGTGATAATACAAGCGCCATCAGTTTCTCAAAGAACTCGGTGATGCACTCCATGAAGAAGCACATTCCAATCAAGTATCACTTTCTACGGGAACAAGTTGCAGAAAAGAACATCAGAGTTGAGTATGTAGTCACAAAAGAACAAGTGGCATAAATCTTTACAAAGCCACTTCCACGGGAATCCTTTGAGTATCTTCGCCAGAGACTCAGAGTTATTTCTACTCCAAAATGAATGATTTTGAATGCTTATCTTATATGTCTTAGATGTACATGAGGAAGCACCATAAAGATGATTTTTCAGTTAGGGGGAGCAACCTCGGATGGAAAGATACCTTTGCCATTGATGAAAAAGGGGGAGAGATTTATCAAATGCAAAGGACATAGGCATGATTCCAGGGGGAGAAATGGTCACAGAGATGCAGAGGATAGAGGCATGGTTCCACGGGGAGCATGAGTGATATGAATTCAGTATTGCGTGACATGATTTCAGTATTGCATATGAGTGTTGCCATCAATTCCAAAGGGGGATATTGTTGATTAAGTTTGGTTGTCATTGATGTCAACCTTTGAAGAAAGTCCAATAGAAAATTTCGATAGCACAAAGGTTTGGGTAATGGACCCAAGTTTGTTTGATGTAAATATGACTCATTATTGTCTTGTCATGTTTGATAAGAAGTACAAATGGATGAACTCCAAAGTGGTCCCCTTATGGTGAAAGCCCCCACAGGAAGACGCTTTGCAGATTGAGTTATCCTAGAAGTATGGTTAAAGAACCCATGCTTAATTATGGAGTAATGAGATGAAGGTCAATGAATTTGTTAGTGAAACTATCCTATATGGATAGTTCTTGTCATTCCATTTCCGGTGGTATGTGGAACATCACATAACTCCTCGCGGTTAGAGAGTTATGGCCATGTGAAGTTGGAGGACACTCATGAGTCATCTAGAAGCCCCAAAAAGTCAAAGTGTTTGCAAAAGAAATTATTTAAATAATAAAGTTAATGGAGAACTCCCTAAAATAAGGAAAGTGAGATGCTACATGAAAGTATAAATAAGAGGCAAGTCTCTCTCATTTAATTACACTTGAACACATTGAATATCATTTTTTTGTGTAAGGATTATTTCAAGTACTCATTGATACATCTGAAGTTGCGAAAGTTTGAGGTAGTACGAAGGGTTGACGGTGAAAGTTTCAGAATTACAACGAATACTAAAACCCCTAGTTTCTGAGGCATACGTGGGCTAACAGTGTATTAAGGTGCATACATACTGAGGCGTACGCGGGCTGCAAGTGTATTAGGGTGCGTACATACACGGGTTGACAATGTATTAGGGTGCGTACATGTTGGTAAATCCATGGAAAATTGAAAAGATGAATATGTAGAGGTTCTAGATTCTGAGATCAAACCCCCAGGAAGGTCTACAGTGCTCAGATACATCAGATCTATCCATTGGTTCAAAAGGTATGTCTTATTTCTATGAGTAGTTGGATTTTGATGTATGCATGAGAAATGGTTATGGAGATTTGAGAATTCTGCCTACAGAGACTAGTGGTTGCATGGGAACTTTTGTATAAGTCATAACTACAGAAATACAATGTTGGTATAATTTATCATTGATATATCTTGTTAGAGTTCTGGCACATCTTGTATTTCTTGGCATATAGCTAAGGGTTTTTATGGTATATGGTTGAGAGATTCTATTTTTGAAGTGGTTGATGTATTGAGAGACTGAATACCAGAGAGGATTTGATGTCTAGATCATATGAGGGATATTATACTTGCTTATGATTACACACATTTATATGGCACGTGACTAGAGAGATATATAGAGATTTTGGGTAAAGAGGATGTGAGCACAGGGTACAAATATAGTCTGGATACAGTGACAGGTTACAAATCTATGTTAAAGAAGTTAGATAGGGTCAGAAGTTTTCAAGAGAAAGGAAACCCTAGTTTTCAGAAGGCATACACATGATAAATAATAGTTTGGTTGTGTACATACGTGGGCTGCATAACAGATAGGGCACGTACATACGCGTGCTGCAGAACTACGGGTCGCGTACCTATTGTATTTTTGTTGATACATGTTCAGTTCAGGTACATATTGATTATAGGGTAGATGTAAAGGTTGGATGCAGGTCAGTGGTATAGGTTGATACAGTTGTATAATGGTATATCTCACAATGATAGTGTGACAGTGGTTCCATCATTCTACTTATACGTCAGAGCGGTTGGATGGGGCAAGGACAGGTGGTTGTAGCCACCTTCTGGTTGTAGTCAAAGAACATAGGGGGTTGTATCCTCCTTCTAGTTGTAGCTAAAGAATTGGGGAGTTGGAGCTTCCCTCAGGTTATAGCCTAAGAAAATAGGGGTTTGGAGCTTCCTTCTATTTGCAGTTGGAAAACAAAGGAAGTTGGTGCTTCCAATGAATGTAATTCTTCAAGACATATAAGAAAAATCATTCTATTATTTTCTCTCACTTTGAGTTTCCACGTAAAACATTGGTGTATTGTGTATGTGTATGATTGTTCATTTGTTCATTTCTTATTTACTCTGCAATTATTGGATGATAATGATGCATTGATAATTCACTTGGATTATATGATTAAAAAGGATTAAATTTCTCTATTACTGATTCACCCCCCCTCTCAGTAATCCAACGGATGTCACTGCCATGTTTTCAAAGAAGCTGCATCATCGTGAAACTTCACACTAGACATATCTACAAATATTCCACCATTCTCAACATTCTTTTCTTATGTAAATATATGTTTCCAAACCCCTCTCCATATCAAAACTCTACTAGTTACATCCCCTTCAACAAAAAATTATCATTTGGATGAAATGATATAGTAGACAAGCCCTTTGTATGGTGCAACCACATCACATTAACCTCTTTCTCACTCAATTTTTTCAACATGCGACTTCCATACATGAATTGTATGCCTATCTAGCATTCCAACAAATCTGCCAGAGGGGCTAACTACTAGAATCTCTAGTTTATGTGTCAATGCTAAGTGAACATTCATTTCTTTCATTTTTCCATGGTTATGAATCATAACATGGCCACCCTAGTTATAAATCTAGACATTGTGCATCTATTTCCATTCATATGAAACAAAAGCATTTACATCATGCTTATTTGCATCATTATGAATAGTTGGGCTCAAAATGTTTGGAATTACCAAAGAAACGATAAGACGAGCAACCTACATAGTTTGGAGTAATGTGGAAAAATTGAAGTCTCAAAGGTGTAATGTCACATCCAAAGGTGTTTTATGACATTGGAAAACGATTTAATCATGGGGCCACTGACAGGTACAACAATGACTATTGTGACTTGATTTGTAAACTACCATGGGTATTCCACTAGAACGGTTTGTCACAACATATCTTGCAATATTATGAAATATTATATTATGGAAGTTATTTCCTTATATCTAAGATTTGTTTTAACTGAAACTGAAACTGTATTTATAAAAAGGGAGGTTGTGCCAAAGAAAACAACTTATTATATAGTGCTAAGTTCCAAAAAGATTAAGAATTTATGTGAATCTACAAAAGGATCCATACATCACATCAGAAGGTTGATGGAAGTTGTAATTGAACTAACTGAATTCCATAATTTCTTGCATGAGAATATTTTAACAAATTGCTTACATAACAAGATATGAAAAAAAAATATTTCTAGATTGGATTAAGAGTTTGGCTTCTTGTCACCACTCACTATGCTCCTAAAGAATATGTTATCTTGTTTACTACTGTAGTTCAAACTTATTTTATTTTTGATGACTTCAGTGTCTCTCCCTCCATTCCCAACGTTCCTTTATCTTGAGGTCAATTTTGTTCAAGGTTCTCCCCTTCTTCTTCCTAGTCTTCCCAACTTGCCTTTCAGGACAAATATGAGGGAGTATAAAAATCCTAATCCAATGAATCCTATGGTGCCACCTCAAGATTTTTGAATGCTTCTTGGTCTAGATATAGAGGGATAACGCATTCCTCTTTCACAATATCATGTGGATCCACATGTTTTTTAGAAAAGGTGTCCATGTTTTCTTCTGGTTTTGAAATGAGCTCATACATGAGCGGATATGGGGCATATGTCTCATCCTTGTTGATCATTTGATGTTCTTCTTTGGAACCATCCCACCAAGTTGATTTTCTCTAGAGTTTCTTTTTTTTCCTTGGTTTTTTCGGGCACTGGGTTGCCTTATGTCCTATTCAAACCAAAATCTATGACGAAAATATACATTTTCATAATCCAACTTGAGACTGGGAGGAGGTTTCACCTATCAAGATTATTTCAACCAAAAACCCTTTTCTAAAATCCATTTCCAGACATATTCCAGCATAATTGGTAGTACCATAATTTTATGTTTCCTCACTTCTATAGTGGAATTTCCCAAGAGTATTTCCAATGGATTGAAGAGATGGTAAACCCTGAAGATGCAAATGTTAGGATTCCAACCCAAATCAGAGCCTAAGACAAGGTATATGTCACTAGATCAAAGGAAGGAGTCCAGGTTTTCATGCATGAACCGTATTTTCCCTAGAACTAGGGACCTTTTTTAAAAACCAAACCCATGTAACTAGAATTATCAAACATCACAATAAAAAACCCTTTTTCACATGGGCAAATAAGTGCTTCTCCTTTAATCTTGGGTTTCCAAAGATATGAAATCCATTTGTGTAGGTCAACTAGATGCGGCCAAAAACTGATGAACTGAAAATTAGAGAAATTGAGTTATAAATAGTTTCCTTAGATACAACATATTTCACCAAAGGAATAATGATAGTCATAGCTTCCTAAACCATCAAAATGTTAGAAGAATACTGCACAATGTCTCTGAAATAGGGCATACCAAAATTTCTAGAGAGAGGCAGGGAGCAGGAAATAAAAAAATGAACAAGATCTACATTCAAAATGGAGGCATCTTTGTTGAGGAGAGAAGAGGAAATCATCATAGAAGTAGATATCGCCATTAAACCCAAAAATATGATAGGGCCACCCCTCACTACAAAAACCATCCCAAAACATAGAAGAGAAGGTCGAGGCCATTGCTACCATAAAGAAAAAACCAATGTTGTAAGATTGCATGGCTAGGTTTAAACCCTATATGGGGCCTCCATGGAGAGTCAAATGTAGATACAAAGCTATGAGAGTGCGGGAGAACAACCATATATTCTATTCGTGTATGTCTTATTTAGATATGATATTTATTATTACTAGCTTAATGATTGAGTTTATGAAAATAACTAAAATACTAAAATGAAAGAACAAGGAAAGAAACACACTGTTGAAACAGAACTTAAATTTTGTTTTTCTTGAACAAATTTTTGTTATCCTGGAGTCTTTGCACTATTAAAATTTTTTTTTTTTTTTTTTTTCAAATCTAATGAATTTGAAATACACTTGAGGATTATTCTTGGAAAAAGAACGATTGAAAATTAATCAATGAATGTTACAATACTTTCTCAAATAATATTCTAATGAATCACAATGATAAAATTCGAAGTTTTCTCTAAAATCATATCGGGATGTCGGAGTTCGCGGTTTGATAACAACAAATTTCAGTACGCATTAAATCCCGATCTCCCGACCTYCGATTTCCCRATACACTAATCTTCTATTAATCCATTATTTTCCTAGATCTCATTTAAAAAATCAGTCTTAACCGTTAAGACAATCATATCGGAAAATCGCGTTTCGCTGTTCGAATGAACAGGTAAACTTGACATCGTTTTTTCCGATTTCCCGATCCCCGATCTAAATCAATCCCTAATGAGAGTCTGATTATAAGCTAATTAACGCTAAACATGGTTAAGAGTGGTTAATTATATCGGGAAATCGCCATTCACGATTCCGCGAAGGAAAATTTCACG
>ML823106.1:19112-40191 GCA_009831015.1 Picea engelmannii
AAGACCTGTAGTCTTCTGTTCCTTAATATTTCCCCTTGTTAGAAAACCCTCGTCACCTTTCTTTACTGTAATGAAAATATAAGGTTCTTTTTAGATTAAATTCTTATATTCATCTGTGTAATGTTTTATCGTTTAAAATCTCCGGATTATCACTGAACCAGGAAACGGCCTGCTTGTGTCATTATTTTCTATTTCGAGTTTTAGAGTTGTTCATTTAATATCTGACCTGAATGTCTGAAGCGACAAACTCACAAAAAACCTTTTATGAAAAATTATAAAAAATTAACCATCTATGACAGTCCCAAACACTCGACAACCGAACGTGGCTATAGGTTTACAAGACCAAACTAGTATTGCACTGAACCTCTTTAACACTATCCTGCAAACTGCCAGAAACAGAACCGAATTGGAGCAATCTTGGGCAGCCATAGAACGGGACATAACCATCCAAGAAWAGAGAGAAGAAAGGCAGAGACAGTTGAGAAACTGAATCTGATCGAGTCTTCCTCGTCCATTGATCTGAAAGAAAACACTATTATTTTGGATGCCTAGACGGTGTGTTTTATAGCCTTAAAACACAAACTCTGGAACAACACACACCATCGAAATACATGAACATAAGATGATGGGAAACCAGATATAGGATAAAATCCAACTAGAATGTGAGGAAAATGCTCTACTCTCTTTTCTTCAATTATGAAAATGAAAATATAAAGAAAGGGGCACCACTATAGAGTTTCCTTTGACACTATGGATTGAATGGTTGCTAGAGAATATTCTTCGTCCTTTTTTATGATATTAAAACCAACTCTTAGATTCTCTTCTCAATTGTGGAACAAGAAGAATGCTAAAAGAATAAAATCCCCTCTCCTCCTAGCAGCCTAGTATTTAACATAATTTGATAGTTGTCTATCATTATGGTTTTTCGATGCCTCAACCCTAAATTAATGTTATGGGTTTAGACCTTCTAGAATATTCTTGAATGTCCACACATGACTAGCCCCACACATGAGTAATGGGGGTTAAAATTGCATTCAATCGGTACCATGGTGGTCAACAAGGTAGTTCAACTTGTGGGAGACATAACTTTAACATATGAACTCTAATTAAGGTGATTTGCATATCATTGGAAATATCTTAGTGTGTAGAATAACATTGATGATATGTGAGCTATGCTCACAAATTTTTGACCCCAAAAAGTGTCATTTTATGCCTCAAAACAACTATGGAAGGTTTTGGACTCCAAATTTCCGAATTGGGGCCTACCATTAAAATGGGCCCTACAAGACAATTCCTCCAATTTTTCCACCTAGAAAGTACCAAGATAAATGACAAATTATATAATGATCTATTTTGGATCATACCTCCCCATTTAGGGAGGATTTTGGTCCACACAAGCTTTTACTGAATGAGGAAATTGTTTCTCTACTTTCACTCTAGAGTACCATTTTTCCTTGCTTAGAAGTGTTCCTTTCAATCCAATTTGTCAAAGGTCATGTTACCCTTATCTAGTAGTTTTGGATTTATTTTGAAAAATTGTATCTTTTTCCAACTCTTCCTGAGATTCTAATGCTAAGTCCTCTATGGTAGGTAGGACCTGCTCCTCAATTTCCTAATCCAACATCGAAGGCTCATAGAGTTTCATATTTTCCACATTCACTACTAAGTAAATGCACATATATGAGGGTAGACTGAGTTTATAGGAATTATCACCCACCTTCTCTACTACAACAAAAGGACCATACCGAAGAGCCATTATATTATTACTAGGATCCTATACTATTTCTTTGTTTAGTTGCAACCAAACTCTATCTCCCACCTTGAATTTTTTCTTGGTTCTATGTTGATCATGTCAGGCCTTGTCTTTATCTTATGAATTATTCAATGTATCTTGTACTTTCAAATGATATACCTATTGCACAACTGATAGGGGGGGGGGGAGCGGGGGGTTGAATCAGTCGTTACCGTGCTTAAACAATTATGCTTCTTTTAAATGCTTTACAGAGAACTAAATGACAATCACAATAATGCAGGGAGGTAAGATATAGAACATTCAACATCAATCACACATATGAAATATACAGAGACAGATATTTCCTAAGGAAACCCATAAAGGGTAAAAACCTCTTCTTCTTGATATGATAAGTAATCTTTATTTTTCTGTACATTATCATTCTTATGAGAACCAACTCATTGTGAGGCTACCACCTCTGTTTTGCAAGATGTAACTTGCTGAGAGCACCAACTCTATAGTTTTTCTAGCACCCACTAGAAGGAAGCACCAACTCCCTGGTTTTTCTAGCACCCACTATAAGGAATCACCAACTCCTTGGTTTCTCTAGCACCCACTAGAAGGAAGCACCAAATCCCTAAGTGTTCCAAAACCAACTGGATGGAAGCACCAAATTCCAGTCACACAGGCACCGACCTGTATAACAGAGAACAATAGTTCTCCCTTGCACCACCCTGCCACCCTAGTTTTTATGGCTGCAACTAGATAAAAGCTACAACTCCTTGTGTTCAAGCACCTACTTGAAACTCTGAGGACACCAATCCTCCCTAGCACCTCCCAACCACCCTGAAATATAAATCATTTTCTTTTACAACTTTATCACAGTGATACAACATTTATCTATGGCTTACCAGTCTCTCATTGTTCTGTTACACTGTTATGCTCTGTCTGCATCAGTGTCTCTCTCCTCGTGTCTGCTATGCTTTATGTTCTTCTCTTAGATATGCATTTATGTTCCTTGCTTCTTCTGTGCTTCAACTCCTGCACACAAAATGATTCTACCCGCATGAATCAGACTCAAAAACAACCACCATCTCTTCTTTATTCTACGTTTTTATACTCTCTGTGCACCTTCTACATCCTTCATGCGCAATACCTCTTCATTCTCTTCACAATGTCATCGTTCTACCCTTCTATTTGTTCACTGCAACTCTTCCTCACAGCTCCGTAGCTCAATAGCATAATAACTTCACTTCTTTGTTCTTCATGCCTTTCTCTCGTTGAGTCATCACCTGATCATCATGGCAACTCTTCGTTATCCCTGGTGGTTAGCTCCATGTGTTCATCATCACTGGGTGTTATGCTAATATTCCTTAGCTTCTCTGGAATTCGAGACTCTTCATCTTCTCTGTCAATTACAATCAATATTCTTTGGCTTCTAATCCCTTTCCTTCACATGACCATCGACGGTGATCAAACGCTTATTCAAAAGGTGCTTCCTGATTTTTGTCTAGTGAGCACTGGATCCATTTCACGATATGACCTTGGGCTATGAGCTTCATGTGACCAAGCAATTGCAGGCATGTCCAAAGGTGGTTTAGACAAAATTACTTTTCTCCCCATAAATCACCATGAGCCTCCACGTGTCCTTTGTCCAAAACCATGGTTTCAATTGCGGCCTGCTCATGAAAAATCAAGGCCCGAGCATGTTCTGGCCCCGCAATGGAGCATGACCGTCGATCTCATGATCTTGATGGTGCTCTTGAACGAACGGTTCAGATCTTTTCTCTCAAGTCTGTGGACCATATCTCTCCTTCCTCCATCAATAGCTGAGGTTTCCTTTGTGATCCGAGCTCCAGGAGATTCAACTCTCAAACCATGTTGTTGTTGATTGGATATCTTCCGGAATGGAAGATCTGCTGACATTTGTCCTCGTCAATCGACAGCTTTGCCTTCTTTCCTTTTTCCACGTGCAATCCTTGGTCACAATGATCAAATGACACGTGTCCCTCCAAACCAATGGATGAGATCGATTTCACAATCCGGGCTCCAAGAGTTTCAATTCTCGAGTTCTCATTTTCTCCTAGAGAATTTCACCTGGAGTCCACGATCCAACGACGTGTGTCCCTCTCAGATCAACGGTCGAGATATCCTTCGTGTCTCTGGACTTCGAAGATTTCAATTCTCAAACTCTCGTTCATCTTTCCTTTGATTTTTCTCGGAGTTGACAATCCACTGACACGTGTCTTCTTTAATCCAATGGTTATCCTTCGCTCCAGGAATTCGGGTCTTTGGGCGAGTACTGGTGGTAAAAATCCTGAAGCAAAGCTCATGGAGTGACATAACTCTTGCATAACTCAATGATGTGTCATGAGCTGAGCAACTGCCACGTGTCACTTAGATTTGTGATTTCCATGTACCTTAAATGCCGAATCAACTTGACACTTGTCATTTTCTGATTGCACCATGTGTCCTTGCTGACGTAGTCTGCCACATGTCCTTTCTAATGTGGTCTGATGACGTGGTCTACCACAGATCCTTCTCAAATCAACATTCCTCGTTATCCCTTTGATCGACGACTTTGATCAAATTGCAACTTCGCGTGTCGGGTGTTTGAACGTGAGCCAACCTCGACTCTTCCAACTCTTGATATCTGAAATACTCTAGATCAATGGCCCACAACCCTCTATGATCCAACGGTCCAGATCTTATCGGGACTTTGTGTTTCGCGAGTTCCTACAACTCTTACCTTTGACTTTTCCAGTTCGTGAGTCAGGGAAATGTTGATCTCTAGCCATGTGTCCTATGGATCCAACGGTTCATATCTTATCGCAATTTCACGTTTCGCGAGTTCCTACAACTCTTACCTTTGACTTTTCTAGTTCACGAGTCAACGAAATGTTGATCTCTCACCACATGTCATTTGGATCCAACGGTTCAGATCTTATCGTGATTTATCATTTCACGGACTTGGAGGATGGCTCGAGGCCTTATCCTCTTTGCAGTTATACTAGATCCGACAGATGTTGGTCCTCAACACTTAGATCCAACGGATCAGATCTGTACTTCTCATCTGCACTTCCTCTGGTCACTGGACTATGATCTAATGGACATCGGGTATTCAGGATTGGTGATCCAACGGCCACTTTCTCTCCTCCTCCTAAGATTTGTCTTTCTCAAATCTCTAAGTGTCAAAGGCCATGACCTTTGATCCTTCTGCAAGCCTTGATGTATGGGATCTCATCTGCGCATCTCGGAATTCTATCTCTCCTGAGATTTGGAAAAAATTTCCCTTGGCACTGGCACACACTTGTGCTATGTGTGAAACTTTGTGTTATTCCTCCTAAGATTCTTGAGCTTGCTCTTATGTGTCTTCACTGTTGTTGTTCTTGTCATGCACACTCTTCCTGTAAACATGCCAACATCGTTGTTGTCCTTGCCATCAATGACAAGCACACTCTGCCTGTAATCATGCCATCATCATTGTTGTTCTTGCCATCAATGACAAGCATACTTTGCTTATAAACATGCCAACAATACCTAATATTCCCAACAAATTTCTCTACTTTCAATGATTCTCATATAATGTATTCTCTCACTCCTCATTTTTTTCCATATACAACATTCAAGGGTGAAGGCGAAAAATACCTAAAGTAAGTTTTGAAAGGGGACTTACTAGTAGAAGTATGGACTACTCGATTATAAGAGTGTTGAATACATATCCTATTTTCATTCAAAGTATTTACCCCTCAAAAATTGAACCAAAGTCCCATTGACTACTTCTTTATACTCATATATATGTGGATGGAAATCTATAGACCTCTTCAACTTGGTGTTCATATTTTCCCAAAGTGTAGTCCAAAAGGCACTAAGAAATATAATATATCTATCTGAGATGATGCCCCTTGGTATCCCAAAGTGCACCCAAACCTGTTCAAAGAACATGTTTGTTTCTTATTGTCCTTTGCATCTTGTTGAACCTGTCAACTACCAGAAAAAAATATTCATGTCCCTTCCTAGTTGTTGGAAAATCATCCACAAAATCCATAGAAATGATTTTCTAGGGTCGAATGGGTACAGGTAAGGGATGATATAATCCTTTCTTTATGTTACCGAGCTTACTAGTACAATGAAGTATGCATCCTTTAATATACCAAGCTATACATTATTGCATTTTGGGCCAATACACATACCTTTGTAATTTGGAAACTGTCTTCCCAACACCAAAATGTCCTGTAACCTTGGAGGTGTAAGCCTCTCTTATAAGCAACAATATTTCACCTTTAGGTACATAGAGCATATCTAGCTTGTAGAGAAACCCATTATAGAGACAATAGTCAACTTTATTGTCACCTTATTATACAATAATTTGGACTTGTAGTTGTTGAAACACCTTTTTAAGTTCCCATATTTTGTGTATGCCTCTTTGTATGCATCATGGGTAAAAGGATCCATGTGCATAAGAGTTCCCAAAGATATAATATTGGATGTAGGTGGCCTTGAAATCATGTCTACCAACTTATTAGTGCTTCCCTTCTTATATTTGGTGATTCGATGAAACTGGTGCAAAAATCCCATCCACTTGTAGTGTCTAGTTTGTTGAAGTTTACGCTAGGCTTGTAAATATTGTAGTGGGTAGTGATCAATGTGGATAATGGTTTCCTTTCCCATCAAATAATGCTTCCTCTTTTTAATAGCTTGAGCTGAGGCATATAGTAAATTTTCATACATAGGATAGTTCAAGACTCCCACATGAAACATTTCATAATGATAACATACCTACTTATACTTGAGGAGTACATCTGGTCTCTTGGGAAATATACCCAACATGATTTACATATTCTTGAACTCAATGGTTACTCTTGCAATCTCTTCCATTTCCTCTTCATGAAGTGATGCCAATAGATCCATTGGTCCTATACATACCCAATAGGGTAAAATTAGGAATTGAGGAGGGTTTTAAACACCTCCCACTTAGTTAGTAGTGGATCAACCTCTAGCCTAGGTGTCTTCATGTGGATTTCACACCAGGTTAGTGCATGACCCTATAGTTTTAGTTGGGAAAGTGAAATTTACTTCTCTTCATTTATATTATGGACACTGAAATACATGGCTAACGATTGAAACCAATGATTCAACTTAATAGCAACAATGCCATGTTGGTAAGAATTAATGTCCACTTTCTCTTCCATTTTAAAGAGAGGTTGTGAAGGAGTGATGGCACTAGAAATTGGTTTCTCTTTCTCGGGATATTTTTAAACTCCTTTTCTAGGTCTTCACTATCTACAACTTTTTCATCTGATCCAACTTTTGAGTTAGCTTCCATGAGGAGCACCATGTTGTGAGAGATATCAATGAATTTATTTTCTAACCTTGAAAATATCTATTATGTTGCATCCAAAGGGTTAATATGATTGGATTCATCCTCCATGGCTAGGGTTCTATGACTTCCTTCTTCAACAAATTCCTAGATCCTATAACTTCCCTAAAATACCCCAAAGAAAAATTATCTAATAACAATATGATCTATAAAGTTATATGGATATTCCATTGGAACAGATCGTCACAATAGATCTTGTAATATTCTGAAATATTGTATTATGTAGGTTATTGTTGGGTTGTTATATTCTTTTTAGTGAAAATACAGTGAATCGTTTGACTAGTCGAGGTGGATCGACTGGGTGAATGTTCAACTGGATGGATAAGTAAATTCTATGGTTAATTAAAAGGTCGAAAGGTCAATCGATAAGAGGTCAAGTGGAATCCAACTAGAAGATCGATTGGTTCGTATCTCATTGGAGTTCAATGGGTATTATATTGTAACAAAATCCCGAGATTCGTGGGATTGTAGCCAATCATCTGCATGGTTCTGTAACCATTTTTGGGTGTCATGAATTATGTTTTTTCATTTAGTAAATTCTATAAATATGGCATGTTGTAATATTGTAAAATTTTACTGTGAGGACTCTTAGTAAATTGGAACTCTCATATGACAGGTATGTAATGGTCATGTAGATGTAAGTTGAATTGGTTGTCAGGTTGCTCTTGTACAAAAGTAAGAGAGTAGGATGAAAATTGTTTCTTAGGTGTGGAACGAGGTTAATCATGTAACTCTTTATTCTATGGATGAATAAGACAACAACCAGCATGATCCACTCAAGAAATTTTGATTTTCCTAGTTAATGTTTCCAAAGTAAAATATATGTGTATTGTGTGATTGTCATTGATTATTTTTGTTTAATTTTGTCTTCTCTTTTTTGGTTTGTTTAGTGCGAGTGTTATTTTATCTACAAGTGGTATCATAGCTCATTTTTTTTTCTTTGAACAAGTCATATTAGAGAAAGTTTAAGAAGATCTTGGATCTGAGCTAAACCTAAATCCCGTGGGAGTTGTAAAGAAGTGATATTTAATTTGTGCTTAAAATAATGGAAAGCAGTTTGAGGATATAGATAAAAAAAAATCGATGGCCACAATTTTGAGCTGTAGAAGCTCAAAATGGAAGATCTCCTTATAGATCAAGAAAAATGGGTAGTTTTGAGTCTTGAAATAATTCTGAAGGGTATTCCAAAGGAGGAATGGGAGAAAATCAAAATAAGGGCAAGGAGATTGATCTGAATTTTTATTGCAGATTCAACACTGTTTAATGTATCAGGAGAAGACACAAAAAAGAAAATGTGGGACAAGTTGGGAAGATTGTACCAGTCAAAATCCCTGGTAAACAAGTTGTTTCTTTGGAAGAAATTGTATCTTATGAAGATGAATGATGGTATCTCAGTAACAGAGAACCCAAATGCACTCAATATTTCCATAATTCAACTATTTTAAGTGGATATTAAAATCTTTAAGGAGGTGAAATGTATCAATATATTGTGTTCTTTGCTAGATTCATGGGATATTCTAATCATGGCTATTGGGAATAATAAAATGATATTAACACTTGAATATGTGTTTGCATCTAGGCCTTAGGAAATGAGGTGGAAGAACATGGAAGCCTCAACCAAGGATGCCTTGATGGTGAGAGGTCGACTTGTGAATAGAAGTAAAGGTAAATTCTCTAGTTTATGGTATAAGTCGAAGGGTAGATCTAAATCCTTGTTTCAGTCGGTGAGAATATGTTGGTTGCATGATAAATGTAGGAATCACAAAAGGGACTGCAATTTAAAGGTTAGTGAGAAAATTCTTGGGTATGAAAATAAAGAGTCAACTGAAGGAAAGACTTATGTAGATAAAGGAGGATATGTGTATATGGTGTCAACTAGTACATAGTCAGATCATGATATTTGGTTTATCAAATCTGGTGCATATTTCCATATGACACCGCACATGGATTGGTTCTTTGAGTCTAGGATATATGAAGGAGGAGATGAATTCTTGGGGGATGACTCGCCAACCGACATTGTTGGATGAGGAAGATTTGAACTGATCCTACAATATGGGAGGAGTAGAAACTTTCCAAGTGTGATACATATTATGGGTTTTGCAAGAAATATAATATCTATCAATAAAATGAGTGATGCAGGTGTGCACACTTTATTTCAGAAGGATTTGTGCAAAATGGGCAGGGAATGATGGTCTTAATGAGAGGAGTTCGGATTGGAGCCCTGTGTAAGTTGTTGGGGAATGTTGTCTCGAATGGATGTAACAACATTGTTGTCTTTGAAGTTGACTCAATGGTGATTCAACTCGAATTGAATTGAGTTGAATTAACTCCAACCAAATTGACTATTTATCTTCTAGTCAACCTGACCATGTTATGGCACCAGATGATGGGAGATATTGGATAAAAATTGCTTCAAGCTATGCACAAAAAAGGTATAGTCAAAGGTTTTCCATATTGTATTTTGGAAGTCGATTTTTGTGAACATTGCATATATGGAAAACAAAATTATTTTTGAGATTCCCATCTAGATCTACAAGGGAAAAAGGGATCCTAGAATTGATACATAGTGACGTGTTTAGGGTTGTACCAATCCCATCACTAGGAATATCTTTGTATTATGTTTCCTTGATAGATGATTTCTCCGAGAAGACATGGAAATATTTCATGAGGAAGAAATTTGATGTTTTCAGCAAGTTCAAATAGTTTAAATCTCTTGTGTAAAACCAAAAAAAAGAAAAATATCAAGGTGATAAGAACTGAAAAAGGAGGTGAATTATGTGGTAAATATTTTGTTCAGTTCTACAAGAAATTTGGCATAGAATGATGGAAATATCGTGTTGGCGTTGATGTCAAAATGAAGACAAGAAGTACCATAGTGGAGTATGACATGGAATTGCAGTAAAAGCTACGGGAATACTGAGTTACAGGAACGTGGTGGAATACCAGAATGCAGGGGATTGCCTACCTGGTCAAGTGATTTGAAAGATTTAAATTCTTTGTTTAACAATTATAACTTTGGCTCTTTGGATGACAAGAACTCTCGTCCACTCAAACCGCCAGTTAATTTAGAAAGGAAATGGGTCAAGTTGAGTCGGGAAGACACGACAAGTCGGGTCAAAGACAACTCAATTGGACCAAGAAAAAGTTATCCAAGTCGAAATTCATCCAAGTCGAAATTTATCCAAGTCAAAATTCATCCAAGTTGAAATTTATCTAAGTTGAATTTTTATCCAGGTCAATTTGACCGAGGGATGTTTGTCAGTCGAAAGGGGAAGGAAATTTGACCAAAAAGGGAAGCCAAGTTGACTTTTTCAGTGACCAACATCTAGAAGGAATGTCTAAGGGTTAATTTACTCACTAGTAATTTCAGAAAGAATGCTTTGAAAGAATGAAAATGAAATAATGAGACAATTTCATTTAATACACTAGTCAAGTCAAGTTGTCCCGGTGACTATATATTCTATTGAGAGAGGATCGTGATGAACATAATGGATAATGTAGAGTCTCCCTCTTGAAAAATTTCTCGTGCACTAGCATTTCAGAGTGTATTCGAAGGAATTTTGTTGATGCAAAACTGAGAACACTTGAGTCTGTCATATCAACATGGTAGTCAGTATTTCATAACAAGTTTTGGTCATCATTTTTTCTAGGCCGAAGTTGGATGACCCTTCAAACCCAAAAAAATTCCAGTAGCCACCATTGGTTAAGATCCACTCAAGCAGTCAATTTTTGAATAAATTGTCATTGATGTCAAAGGTTAGTAAGTGATTAAATATAAATATGACCTTGGTATCAATTTAATAAATATAAAAGTGGAAAAGTTAAGTAGAAACAAAGTTTAAGAAAAAGTAGAAATGAAAATGGACTAAATATAAATATGACTTTAATAAATAACAAAATTTGAAAATTTAGGTCGAAGTGGAGTTTACATAAAAGAGGAGTGAATATGAAAGTGGAATAAAGAAAAAGTTAAAAGTAAAATTGGATTAAAGAAAAAAGCTAAAAGTGAAAGGGGAGTTAAGAAAAAGGGAAAAGTGAAAGATCACATGGTATTTGCAAACCATGGTGGTATTTAGCTATGGTAAGGTAAAAAGTGAACTAAATCATGATATTCAAAATCTATTGACCCAATTGAAAACGTGACTAAACGATCTAAAATGCATAATGGTTTATTGACATTGTATTAATTAAAATAGTATGATTAATATCTTATATTGAAAGGGCACATACTTATAATGAAGATATACATTCCTATATTGAAGAGGTTCAATTGTTCAGTTGTACATGGTGATTGGAAGACTATACAAACAAAATTTCTTGTTGAAAGAGGGTGTGTATCTGTGATTGGAATATGAATATCAATAACAGAGTCAGAGGCCAAGAAAGTAAATGATGATATGCAACAAAATACAAATAAGATTATGAATATTTGAAGATTGAAGTACTGATCATAAAAAGGGAGGTTGGGTGGTGCTAGGGAAGGTTGGAGCCTAGAAAGGAGGTTGTAGCTTCCTTCTAGTTGAATTTGTTAAACCAAGGTGTTGCAACATCTTTTTTCAATTATAGTTGAAGAAATGAGGGAGTTGGTTTTTTCCTCAAATCGATGCTGGTAAAATCTAGGGGGTTGCAAACTCCTTCTAGTTGCTACTAGTAAAACAAGGAATTGGTGTTTCCTTTCAGTTGGAGCTCATAAACTAAATGTAATCTTTATTGAAAATAAGAAGAATATTTCTAAAGATGGGTTTTCCACGTTTAAATTCTGTGTACTATACCTTTTTGTTGATCATTGTTTTGATTTGATAAAATTAATAATTAAGTGGTTTTAAATTGTTGAAAAAAGATAATACTAATTCAACTCCCCCTCTCAATATTAAAAAATATTCCAACAATTGGTATCAGAGTAGGTTCCTTCATCACAATCTAATCACTGGAATGAAGATTTTAAGAAACCACAATGGATCAACAAGAAGGGATGTCCTCAAACAGAGCTCAACTATTCAAAGGAAATAACTATGCATTCTAGAGTATAAAAATGAGAAGTTAATTAATGGAACTTGGATGTGATGTCTGGATATCTGTGATAAAGGGTTATTATGTACCAAAAATTGTTCCTTCAGACACAACTGCAAAGAAACTCTACAATGATAATTCAAGAGTTGTAAATGCAATTCTGGGTGGATTAGAAAATAATGTATTTATCAAAGTCATGCATTGTAAATAAGGAAAAAATATTTGGAACAAACTACAAATCATCTATGAAGGAGATGAAAAATTCAAGAAAGAAAAACTTCAAACGTACAGAGGACAGTTTGAAAGCTTGAAGATGAAAGAACAAGAAAACATTGCATAATATCTTCTAAGAGTAGATGAAATTGTCAACACAATCAAAGGAATAGGAGAATAATTAGATGACAAAATAATAGTCCAAAAGTTACTAAGATCACTCCCAATGAGTTATGATCCCAAAGTGTCTACCTTGGAATATCAAGAGAATATTGAAAAAATCACAATGGATGAACTACATGAGATTATCATAGCCTATGAAATGAGAACATGACAAGAAAAACCTTCAAAAGGTGAAACAACCTTCAAAGTCTCAAAAGGAACTGAAAATCATGAACATGTATCGAATGAAAACGACTTAGACAAATCCGATGAGGAAGAAGCAAACTTCATTAAGAAACTTAAGAAAGGATATGGAAAATACAAAGGGAAGTTACTTTTCAAATGCTTCAACTGTGGAAAAATTGGACACTTTACTTCCAAATGTCCTTATACCGAGGAAAAATATAGTGATGACGAAGAAGCTTACTAACAGAAAGAACATAAAAGAGTAAATCCCAATACAAAAAGAAATTCTATAAGAAAAATAAAAACGTTTATTCTAAAGAAGACAATAGCTCATCCGACATGAGTGAAGATGATGATACAAATGTTCTATTTATGGGAATAGAAAATCAAAATGACACTACTGAAGATAATAATTATGAAAATGAATAAATTCCAGAAGTTGAAGAAGAAGTTGATCTTGAAGGAGAACTCATTATTTTCCTCGAATAACTAAGAAGATATAGAAAGAAGAACAAATCATTAAAATAACAAATGTTAGATTATAAGGAAGAACAAAAATCAAGAGAAGAAGAAGATTAAAAAAGCATCAAGAAAACAAAACAATTCATCGTTGATTTAAAAATTCAACTACAAGAAGATGAAATAGTTCTTCTAATTAAAGGAACAATTTAAAAACTCAACTACAAGAAGATGAAATAGTAAACAAATTAATGACAAGGAACAAAAGTGTGAAAAATTAAAGGCTGGAATAGTTCTTCTAAGAAGGAAACTTGAAAAAAGAACTAACCTTTCAAAGTTTGAAAGTAGTTCAAAAATATTGGATGACATCCTTAATAGTCAAAGACCATCAAGTGATAAGTCTAGACTGGGTTATGATCACAAAACAACTAATACATGATTAAAATATGAAATTTAGAAAAGTGATAATAATACAAATACTTATGCAGTTGCCCTTCATATCTCCTTCAAAAGAGAAAAGAGTCAGATAAAGAATGACTGTACTCAACAAAGATATGCAATCTCTTCGAAAATAAATGAGTACAAAAGAAATACCACTCCAATAAGAACTCCTCCAAAAAGGTATCAACAACTCTTTCTTGGCTACTGTTTTTCTTGTCATAATTTTGGGCATAAAGCATTAGACTGTAAAGCTTATAAAAAGAACTATCATAAAAGTGTTCAAGGATATGGCCATAGGAACAACAAGTCTAGTAGCAATCGAATGGGTAGAACTATAATTCATTTTATCCAAGTCATCGAATGTTACCAATGTAACAATTATGGTCATAAATCTAGTAATTGAAAATTATTAGAATCTACCATAAAGACAAATACTTCAAATTTTCTAAAAAAAAAACATAAGAAGACATGGAAAGAAAAAGAAAAGGAAACATAATGTAAGGTAGCATTGTATGCCAAATATTAAAGAAGTCAATGGTATGTTTACAACGAGTGTTCAAAACATATGATGAGAGATCAAAACAAATTCCTCATTCTGAAAAATGAGAAGAAAGGAAAGGTTACAGTTGGAGATGTTGTCTCTGCCAAAATACTTGGTAAGAGGACAATCAGTCTGGGAAAAAGAAAAAAATGTCCTATTAGTTGAAAATTTGAAACCTAATCTCCTTAGTGTGAGCCAAACATGTGATCAAGGAGACATTCTCATTTTTTACTCTAAAAAATGTGAGATTAGAAAATAAAACTCTGGAAAATTAGTAGCTACTGCAACAAGGACACCAAGCAATGTTTATATCTTAAATATAGAAAAAGAAGAAAAATGTTGCATAAATCAAATATATGATAATTGGCTATGGCATAGAAGAATGAGACATACAATTTTGACAATATGGTAAAAGTAAGTAATAAGGAATCTGTGAGAGGTATGCCGAAAATTATGAATCCTTCAAATGTTTTTTGTAAGCATCGCCAACATGGGCAGCAGACAAAAGTAATATTTGAGACAAAAGAGTATTCTACCTCAAAACCATTAGAACTTGTTCATACTGATCTATGTGGGCCAACAAGAACAAAGAGTATACAAGGATAATATTATTTTACTTTATTCGTTGATGACTATACTAAAATGACTTGGGTGTGTTTTCTTAATTAAAAATCAGAAGCTTTTGAAAAAATTAAAGGTTTCAAAGCATTGGCTGAAAATGAGATTGATCTCAAAATCAAGTGTCTTAGGTCAGACAATAGAGGGGAATTTGCTTCCAGCAAATTCAATGAGTTTTGTGAAACTCATGGAATCAAAAGACACTTTTCTGCTCCAAGGACTCCGCAACAAAATGGAGTTGTTGAAAGGAAAAATAGAACTGTTCAAGAGGCGTCCGTAACTATGCTAAATGAAGCCAAGCTGCCAGATATATATTGGAGAGAAGAAGTGTATACAAATGTATACACACTTAATAGAGGAAAACTTAAAGTTAACTATGGAAAAACACCATATGAGTCATGGTATTGTAGGCCAACATCAATTAAGAACTTCAAATTTTTTGGGAGCAAATGCTAAGAGAGATGATGATAACCTAGGAAAATTTGATTCCAAAACCGATGAAGACATATTTCTTGGTTACTCATCCACAAAAAAGTCTTGCATATGTTATAATCTAAGGCTCCAGCAGATTGTGGAAAGTGAAAATGTAAAAATGTATGATATAAAAACAAAAGGGATCAAATCTCAAGTAATCCACAAATCAATGAAAGAATAAGAGATGATGATGAAGAAGAAATTATAGATATACAAGAGAAAGACTCACAATGTGAAGAAGAGGATAAAGAATAAGAATCACAAGAAAACGCAGAAGAAGAGTCACCAAGACAAGATACAATAGCACCATCAAGGAGAGTACAAAGAGATCATCTGAAAATTCTAATCCTTGGTAATAAAAGTGTTGGAATTGAAACAAGAAGAAAACTAATATACAAATTAGAACAATAATTGCTATCCTTAATAGAACCCAAAATATTTGTAGAGGCTAGTAAAGATGAAGATTGGATCAAAGCCATGAATGAAGAGTTGGATCAAATAGAGAAAAACTAGACCTGGGAACTTGTCACAAGACCAAAAAATAAAAATGTGGTAGGCACCAAGTGGATTTTTAAAAATAAATTTAATGAAGATGGTCAAGTTATAAGAAATAAAGAAAGACTAGTGAGAAAAGGGTATGCACAAGTAGAAGGGATTGACTTTGAAGAAACCTTTGCTCCAGTTACAAAAATTGAAGCCATCATATTATTTCTAGCATACTCATCCTTAAGAATTTTAAAGTCTATCAGATGGATGTAAAGTCTGCATTTCTGAATGGAGACCTAAAAGAATAAGTCTACACAGAGCAGCTAGAAGGATTTGAACAACTAGGAAAAGAAGAACATGTGTACATATTGAAGAAGGCATTATATGGCCTTAAAAAATCACCCAAAGCATGGTATGCAAGACTGGATAAGTACCTATTGCAACAAGGATTCAAAAGAGGCATGTCTAACAACAATATATATCTTAGAATTGAAAAATAAAATTTTCTAGTCACAATGGTCTATGTGGACGACATCATATTTGGCTACAACAATGATGCATTAAGTCAGAAATTTGCTCAAGAAATGTCAAAAGAGTTTGAAATGTCTATGATTGGAGAGATAACTTTCTTCCTTGGACTTCAAATCACTCAGTCACCGAAAGGAATGCTTATAGCTCAGTCTGAATAACTGAAAGAGATTCTTTAAAATTTTGGAATGGCTGAAAGTGCACATTTTATTACTCCAATGACAACCAAATGCAAACTTAGAAAGGAAGATGAGTCACCTTCTGTAGATTCAACTCTCTATAGATCTATGGTTTGAATCCTACTATATTTGACTACATATAGAGATAATATCATGCAGAAAGTAGGAATGGTGGAAAGATTTCAATCATCTCACAAGGAATCACATGTGATGGTTGTCAAGAGAATATTTAGATATCTTAAGGGAACATTAGACTTTGGATTATGGTATCCAAGGAATAAAGGATTTAAACTAATTTCCTACACAAATGTTGATTGGGCTAGTAGTGTGGATTAAAAAAAGAGCACTAGTGGAAATGCATTTTTCTTAGGGGAATGCCTAGTCTCATGGTCAAGTAGAAAACAATCATCAATTTCACTATCTATAACAGAGGATGAATACATTGTCATTGTTGAATGTTGCACTAAAATATTATGTATGATACAAACATTGGAGGATATTAAAATTGAATGTAATCAGTCGATACCTATCTATTGTGACAATACAAGTGCCATCGACATATCCAAGAATCCAGTCATGCATTTAAATACCAAACATATACCCATAAAGTATCATTTCTTGAGAGAGAAAGTTAGTGAAAAAAAGGTTAGATTGGAATATGTTGGTTGAAAGGAGAAAATAATATACATATTCACTAAACCCCTACCTAAAGAAGCATTTGAACATCTAAGGAAAAAGTTGGGAGCAATCTCCCTACAATAATAAAAAAAAAGGTGATGATGAAAGGGGAAGAAAGAAAAAAAAAATGACAAGTACTGTCACTCAAAAAAAAGAGAAGGTTGAGCAACAAAAAATTGGTGATGAACCTCATTTTTGTATCAGAGGCCTTTCCATTGATGTCAAAGGGGAAGAAAAGAATGGTAAGACAATTACTCATTGTTAGGGGAGCATTTGTTTTCCAATGTGTTGCGATCAATGCCAAAGGGGGAAATGTCGTGTTGGCATTGATGTCAACATGAAGACAAGAAGTACCATAGTGGAGTATGAAATGGAAATGCAGTAAAAGATATAGGAATATTGAGTTATAGGAACACAATGGACTACCAGAATACATGGGATCGCCTACCTGGTCGAGTGATTTGAAAGAATGAAATATTTTGTTCAACAATTATAACTTTGGCTCTCTGGATGGCATAAACTCTTGACCAATCAAACCACCAATTCAGTCAGAAAGGAAATGGGTCAAGTCAAGTCAGATAAGAATGATTCGGGAAGATGAAGCAAGTTGTCTCAAAGACAACACAAGACGACCAAGTCGAAATGAATCAAGTTGAATTTATCCAATTCGAAATTCATCCAAGTCAAAATTTATCGAAGTCGAAATGTTATATAGGTCGAGTCGACCAAGGGATGTTTTTCGATCGAAAGGGGGAAGGAAATTCGACCAAAAAGGGAATCCAAGTCAAATTTCTTAGTGACCAGCAACTAGAAGGAATTTTTGAGGGCGGATTTACTTATCAACAATGTTAGAAAGAATGAAAGAATGAAACTAAAAGAATGATACAATTTCAATTACTACACTGGTTGAGTCGAGTAGTCATGGTGACTGTATATTCTGGTTGAGTCAAGTAGTCATGATGATTCTCCCTCTTGAATAATTTCTTCTGCACTATCATTTCAGAGTGTAGTCGAAGGGAAATTTGTTGAAGAAACACCAAGAACCCTTGGGTCTGTCAGATCAATGCAATAGTCGATATTTCGTAGCAAGTTTTGGTAATCATTTTTTCCAGGCCAAAGTTGGACGACCCTTCAAACCCAAACAATTTTCAGCAGACACCAATGGTTAAGATCCACTCATGCAGTCAATTGTTGAATAAATTGTCATGGATGTCAAAGGTTAGCAAGTGATCAAATAGAAATGTCACCTTGGTATCACTTTAATATATACAAAAGTGGAAAATTTAAGTAGAAATTGAGTTTACACAAAAGTGGACTAAATATAAATGTGACTTTAATAAATAACACAAATTGAAAAGTTAGGTGGAAGTGGAGTTTACGTAAAACAAGAGTAAAAATGAAAGTGGAATAAAAAAATGGTAAAAGTAAAATTAGATTAAAGAAAAAAGGTAAAAGTGAAAGTGGAGTTAAAGAAAAAAGGAAAAAGTGAAAGAGCACATGGTATTTGCAAACCTTGTGCTATTTAGCTATGGTAAGGTAAAAAGTGAATTAAATCATGATAGTCAAAATCTATTGACCTAATTGAAAACATGACTAAATGATCTAAAAGGCACAATGGTTCATTGGCATTGTATTAATTAAAATAGTATGATTACTATCTTATATTGAAGAGGCACATACTTATAATGAAGAGATACATTCCTATATTGAAGAGGTGCAATTATTCAGTTGTACATGACCATTGGAAGACTATATAAACAAAAATTGCTATTGAAAGAGGGTGTGTCTCTGTGCTTGAAATATGAAGATCAATAACAAAGTTAGAGGAAAAGAAATTAAATGAATATATGCAACAAAATCCAAAGAAGAATATGAAGATTTGAAGATTGAAGTACTTATCATAAAAAGGGAGGTTGGGTGGTGCTAGTGCAGGTTGGAGCCTACAAAGGAGGTTGTAGCATCCTTCCAGTTGAAGCTAGTAAACCAAGGTATTGCAACATCTTTTCAGTTATAGTTGAAGAAACTAGGGACTTGGTAAAATATAGGAGGTTGCATCCTCCTTCTACTTGTTGCTAGTAAAACAGGGAATTGGTGTTTCCTTTGAGTTGGTGCTCATAAATTAAATCTAATCTTTATTGAAAATAAGAAGAATATTTGTGAAGTTGGGTTTTTCATGTTTAAATTTTGTGTATTGTACCTTTGTGTTGATCATTTGTTTTGATTTGATAAAATTAATAATTAAGTGGTTTTAAATTGTTGAAAAAAAAAATATTGATTCACCCCCCCCCCTCTCTCAGTATTAAAAAATATTCCAATATAGAATGCCAAAATAACACTCCATATACCCCACAATAGAATGGATTTTCCGAGAGAATGAATAGGATGTTGATGCAAAAGGAAAGGAACATGCTTAGTAATTCTAGGATCATACAAGAATTTTGGGTAGATTCAGTCGACACTGCACGATATTTGGTAAATAAGTCTCCTTCATCAGAGCTAGTTGAATTAAATCCACATGAGGATTGGTTTGGTAAGAATCCATTTCTTTCACATCTCAGAATTTTTGGTAGTGATGCATTTGTGCATGTTCCCAAGGAAAGAAGGAACAAGGTGGAAAATAAAGTAGTCAAGTGTATTTTCATCGGGTACATGGATGGAATTAAAGGATACAAGATGTTGCATCCAATATTGAGGAAAACAGTTTATAGTCGAGATGTGGTCTTTAGGGAAGTTGGAGGAACTTGTAGGATTGAAGAGGCTTAGATGAAGAAAGAACCAGAGAAGCTAGAATTTGAGATAAGGAACAAAGAACATGATTTAGATGAATCGACTGAACTAGATGAAGAGGTGTAATAACCGACTCTAGTGTATATTTTAACCTTTTACAATTACTTATTTCAAATATATTCTTAATAAAAATAGAAAAGATACAATGGCACACACATTACACAAAGATTATACCTTGGAAACTCAAATCGAGAAAACCAACAAATTGTTTAGAGTCACACCTCTAATATTCTATTCATCATATTCTTCATTGTTTACAATACAATATATACATAGGATCCCATGGAATCCAAACCCCTAATCCATTGACCCAAATTATTCAAAAACCCTAATTCCTTAACTGTAATTAGAAACCATCAACGAAAACCATGTGTCGAAACACCGCAAAAGAAAACGTAAAAAACTGCCATTTTTTTTTCCCTCGAGGATCCCATATCAGTGTACAATACATGAGACCAATATTGTATAAAACATACCCAATATTCTCCCACTTGTTGTTTTCTTTGCATACAGGGGGTTACTGTTGAAATAATGTAACTGCGAAGAGCATTCTTATTATTTTGTTATTGGATTAAATCCCCATTGTGGATTAATCATGTCATTATTATTATTTTTATTATTAGATTAATCCCCATTGAGGATTAATCAAGTCGGTAATTGTATAAGGACCAAATCCCCTTTTGCGGATTGGTCATCGGACAATTATAATGTAAATAATAAGAATTCGGCCCCAGCAGTTATAATGAAAGGGCCAGATTTAATTAAAGGTGGATTTACCCACCCAGTGTGAGAGGTCGGCCCTGCCAGATGGTGACTCTTCACACGTGCCAGGTTGATATAAATAAGAGGCTAGCGCCTCACCTCTAAAACACACTTCACTTGCTCATTCTCTTATGAGGCAAGTTGACATTTCAAGTTGGTGAGAGGAGAAGAAGGGTGGTGCATCTCTTGGAGGAGGATTTTCTGTATTGGTTGAGTTATCTCTTGAACTTTTGATAAGCTATTTATGATAACGAAGTTTTGCTGGGTTTTCTTCCCCTAGAGGGTTTCCCAGGATAAATACTGTGTCTATTGTGGATGTGTATTTCTCAGTGATCTTGTGCTTATTATGCTCTTATCTTTATGAAATGCAAAGAACTATAATAATAGCATAAACATTAACATGGTATCAGAGCCAACCTGAAGAAAGCACAATCTGCAAGAGG